>WSFP011523010.1:0-12419 GCA_009831015.1 Picea engelmannii | reverse complement strand
GATATGGTGACAGTCAGTGAAGACCAGACGATATCCAATATTTATATAGGAGCAGGAAGCTCCTAAAGATGCAGAACAAAAATATTCAAGATGAAGAAAAAGATGGATACTCAGATACAGTGGATGAGATGCAGGTAACTACAAGTTGCTCCAATACCATTCTTATAGATGCAGAGGGAGCAGGTTGATCCAGTATGAAGACAGAAAGAAAGAAATATTCGAACTCAAGAAGGCACCCAGGATATCACAGAAGAAAACTTCAAGGATGATGATTAGAAGCTATTATCTTGGTGCGAGAGGAAGCCATGTCTCCGAGTTCAAAATGAAGGATTGTGATTTGATGCAGTTAGAAAAGATGGATGGTGCCCAGATATTTTGATCAAGATGAAAGCTATCCAATAGATGGATGGTGCCCAGCAGATGGGTAGCATGGTATCATACCATGGAAAGATTTTGAACCACAAGAGATTTTTTTTTGATCCCATAGCTAGACCTTCGTAGAGAAGGAGAAAGAGAAAAGACCTTCGTAAAGAAGGAAAGAGAAATCCCACAGGTAGACCTTCATAGAGAAGGAAAAGAGAAGAGACCTTCGTAGAGAAGGGGAATGAGAAATTTGCCAAGGTTGGCCTCTGTCCAAGTGTTGAGTTTTGGATACTCTAGGGACATGCTAGAATACCCTCACAGAGAGAGATGTGACCACCCTTGTAGAGAGGAATGTGGATGTTTCTCCAGGGAGCAGCGGGCAGATACTCTCCTCTAGCCAAGGATTGAGTAGCCTGGAACACAAACCTTGACCATGTGGAATGGTTAGTTGGCTCTTGAGGTTTGTGTCGTGATCCTGCGTGGATCATGGAAAAGGGAGTCTAGTCTTGCCCAGGCTAGCATCTTAGCTTCTCTAGTTCATGTGGGATGACTAGGAGTGAAGCTATGGTAGTAGTCCTCCCCAATGGATGGGTAAGATAGATGACTACAAGAGAAGGGAGAACATAAAAAGAATGGCAAAACTCATAGGACATCTTTTGTGTGAAGATAAGATATTTTATGTGTGAAGATAAGAAAGAAGTATCTTCTACGTGAAGACAAAAGAAAGAAAGAGTATCTTCTGCGTGAAGATAAAGAGTTCAAAACTTTCGATGATTTATAGATATGCCAATCAATGATCATGATGCCAGATGACCAAGTGGATGCCTCCAGTTATCCAGTTAATGATGTTACCCAGTCGATGGTGTTGCCCAGTTGATGATGTTATCCAGTGGATGCTGCTACCTAGTTGATGTCGACATCTAGTGACCTGTCAAAAGATAAAGAATATCCTTCTTGTTAAGAGGGAGTGTTAAAATATTGTGTAACTACAAAGAATATTCTTCTCCCCTTTTGTAGATAAAGATAAAATATATTTATTATTGATTAGATCAATCCCCTTTTGTGGATTGATCATGTAGGGTATTGTAAATGACCAAATCCCCTTTTGCAGATTGGTCAAACCCTAATTGTAATAGGCTAAATAAGAAGTCGGCCCCATAATATATTAAAGAGGTCTCAAAATATATTAAAGGTGGTTATAACCACCCAGAAGAAGAAGTCGGCCTTGCTAGTGAAGAGACACTTCCACACGTGCCAGAATTGTATAAATAAGAGAGGCCAACGCCTCATTTAGACACACACTCAACTCACTCATCTAGTGCGCAAGTATTGAAGGAAGTTGCAATTACCAGTTGCCAGAAGAAGGAAGAGAGAGAGAGGCGCATTGTTGGGAGAGGAATTTCTGTGTTGTTTGGTTCATTATCTTGGCATTGTATTGACTATCTATATTAAGGAAGTTTTGTTGGGTTTTCTTCCCCTTGAGGGTTTCCCAGAATAAATGCTTGTGTACTCTTGTGATTGTGTTTCTCTCAGTGATCATGTCTATGCTATTGTTATCTAGTAAATAGAAAGGTAACCTAATAATAGCTTAAACTTTAACATACTTCTAGACTTTACTGATGAAACTTCAAACACTAGGTATGCATGCCTAACTAGGTCTTATAGTCATACCCCATTTTCAAAATTTTAATTTTGTTTTCATTGTTGCTATCTTGTTTTCATTGTTGCCATTCCTCTCGCCCTTAATGCTTGTTGTTAGATTCATAATGAAGAAAAATGCAGAAACATAATGGAAATAATTCAAGCAATCAAGAAACCATGATGAACAGAGATAAATAAATAATGGTAGAAAAGGCATACTCTATATTCATCAATGAGAAAATAATCATGTACATAGACGTACATATATAATACAAAAAGACCATAACTATCATGTAACTATATAACAGTTAGGTAAACCAACAAACTATGATTAGAGTTTTTAACATCCCGCCTTAATCATAAGTTCGTTCTTGCCTGAAAAATTGCCACTACTTGACAATCACATGTGTCAAGTGAATATTCAGAGGGATGGTTGAAGATGCTCTTTGAACCCTGAAAAAAAATAGCAGAAGTTGATGTCTTCTACTAAATTGGTGGTTTAAGGATGACCACAAACTCATTTGGTGGTTTCAGGATGACCACAAACCAATATGATGGTTTCAGGATGACCACAAACCAAATGTCTAACAGAAGATGATGTCTTCTACTAAATGGCATGGTTTTAAGTTGACCATAAACTAACAAGAGCTCAAGGCTCAAAAATCTGAAAATGTAACAAGCAAAACTTCATGTCTTTTGTTCAATTGGTGGTTTTAAGCTGATCGCAAACTATCAAGAACAATATGTTCAAGAACAAGACTACATACCAAGAACTAGGTTGCATACTTGATCATCTGTTCACAGGCTCTAAATCAAACTTGGAACCTGACTGAAAACTTTAGATTTCCCCCTTGTCAGGGACAAGTGGTTCAAATTCCCTTGACCATCATTCACAAGTATGGCCAAGAAGAGATCCAACACCTGTATAAGCTACTGGAACAATGTGTATGCTTTCACAATGTAAAGTGGAAAAGGTTAATCAAATTGTCTTCTGACAGAGTCTGAAGACTCGATCTTCAACTCAAAAGACTTACATCAATTGGGCCCCGATCATACCCTATATCATCCAATCCTGAAAAACATTCATGTTCGTCAACTGTAGAAATATCTCCAATCAAGTACGGTTGCACTTGTGTATAAATCCGTCGATAAGAATGCTCCAATAAATTGGCTTCCAAACACCAACGCCAATTCCCTAACCATTCAAAATGAATATGTTTCCTCTTGCTCTTATGACACCTTACTGAGAGGTGATTTGTCTTCCCACAAAATCTGCATGGGTGAAGATCAAAACAATTTGACTTATCATGGACAAACCAGTGACAGTGTTTGCATTGTATGGGTTCTTTATCCAACCGATTATCATGATTTGGAATATCTGTAACATCATCATCAGCAATATCCTGTACCTGTTCCTCAAGGTCTGTCGTTTGATCATCATTCAGAAAACCTCCACTCACAAAGCAAACAGGTTCACAATAATTAGGAATATGAAAAAGGTTGTCAGCATCCTTTTCATATCCTAGTCCATATCAATTTCGTTTAAAGCATAATTCTTCCCATGGTTGAACAATTCTAATTTCTTTGCCACATTTATCCGTAACTTTTTCTGACATAGAGACTTTATCCAACTCATCTTCATGTTTATGAGTGTCATCACTAGTCAACTGAGCGTCTTCATTATTTTCATCCTTGATGTCATTTTGTTTGTTGAAATCACATGGTTGGTGTCAAAGGAGATTTAACTCATTAAACAATAGTTTGTTTTGAAGTTTGAACATATCAATCTTCTTGTGCGTTACTTGTAAACAAGTAATCATTATACTGAGAGTGCGCTTGTTTATTGCAATTCTGGATTCCATAGTTGAGTTAATTAATGTTTGCAATATTGTAAATATTTTTTCAATTCTTTCCATTATGCAGAATATGGAAGAGAGATGACCAATGACTTAGACGCTCACAAAGATCCTAAGATCATCCTAAGACCCCCTTATTCAATTTCAGGTAGGTCTACAACTTAAACAATAACACCAAATACAATTTTGCAAATGCAATTTGTTGGACCCCTTATAACACCTTTACATGTTCAAGGCAAAATAAAAACCCTTATAACTCCAATTACAATAAATGGAGAAAATTCCTCCATACAAAACCTTATAACTCTTTAAATACACATCAAAGTCTTCCTTTAAGTTCTATTGCAAAAATAATGCACCTTATAACTTCTTGAGTTTCCCTTGAAATAAACTTTAACTTAATAAAATCCACTTATCACTCCAAATAATTTTTCCCCAAACACATGCATATATCAATAATAATAGGAAAATACATCCACCACTTTAAGTGGTTCTCCGCTAAATTTTTTTTTTCTAGTATAAATTTTGCAATCACTTACTAAAAATTATCTCATAGATGCCACTCATAATGAGAGGATGGTCCATCAGATTGTTGTATTATCATAGAGAATAAAGTAGTCTAAAGTATCTAAATGTATATCCTCATCATTATTCTGTCCTTAGAATAATGTGCACACCACTCTCAGTATCCACGATATCACTAATTTTGCCAACTTTCAAAAGATATGTAGCATTTTAAAAAGGCTTTTGCATTTGACCTCTACCAAACGGACCCAAATCTTCGCCTTTTTCCTTTGTATACATCTTAGATCATTCGATCATCAAGCACTCAGGTCGAGGGACATAGACAGGCCATAAGCTCCTTTAGGCATGCACACATCAAGAGGACTAATAAAAAACAACATTGGTGGATCAAAATGGGAAAAAAAACAGTTCATCAAATGGAAAACTTCTTAACTATTGGAGCGAACTTGGTGTACATCAAGTCATCGCACCCAATCCACAAGTAATGCAGGTCGTGAGGGTATGCGTAGGATTACCATTGAATTCAATATTGAACAACCTTCTTCTTAACTCTCTCGCAGACTTGAGGTTGGAAGCAGCATACCCAAATTTTCTAGTCTCCACGGTGAAAAGCTCTCATAATTCTTGCGCGATGCCACATAGATGGCATACCCCACGCTGCCGCCATTACTGATATTATTGTTATTCCCTTGTTACTCCCTCAAATCAAAATGACACGGATTCTCCTTCAACAGCTCACAACAGACATAAAACCAGGTGTAAATTGCGCAGATCCTCTTTCTTTATGCATGCACGTTCAACAACACTGCTCGCGCAGATCCTCTTCCTTCATGCAGGCACGTTCAACAACACTATTCGCGCGGATCCTCTTCCTTCATGCAGGTGCGTTCAACAACACTTGCCCTCTCTTCAACATGTCTTTATGGGATGAACTCTTTCAATTCCTTGAACTCTCGCACAGGCACATAGGTATCATAAAGCTCTAATACCACTGTTAGATTCATAATGAAGAAAAATGCAAAAACATAATGGAAATAATTCAAGCAATCAAGAAACCATGATGAACAGAGATAAATAAATACTCGCAGAAAAGGCATACTCTATATTCATCAATGAGCAAATAATCATGTACATAGACATACATATATAATACAAAAATACCATAATTGTCATGTAACTGTATAACAGTTAGGTAAAACAACGAACTATGATTAGAGTTTTTAACACTTGCTTCTTGGTAGATATGCAACCGGACAACAGATCCAACCACACCTCATATATCCATGCACCATATCCAAGCATCCAAGTTGTATATCCTTCGCACACTCCAAGCCCAAACTTGGTGCTCTTCAAATCTCAAGGTCGATGCCTTCAATTCCCCCTAGGGATTTAAACCCTAGCTCTATACTAGGAGAGCCATGTCTTTCTTTTCATCATCGTCAACCATAGCTTTGATGCCAATTGTTAGCAACATGCACACATAAATCACACGAGATTTATCCTAGAAAAGCCGTACTGAAAAACCAGAACCAGTCAATAATAAATCTATTATTGTCCCAAATCCAAGTGAGCCTTCACTACTCAACTCTTGACCCATTACAATGGAGTATCACCAGCCTTTTATAGGCTTTTATTACATGTATACAAAGGATCACCAATACCATGTGCCAGAAACCACCACTCTCTTGACATAACAACTTTGAGTCTTTCACCAAGTCAAGTTTATCCGAAAACCACTGGCATATTTATTTTGTTATAATAAAACAAACTAATCTAGTGTTATCATTTAGATATTCTATTATACCATTTACAGTAATTTTGTCTCTAGTCTTTGACATTTATGTCTCACATTGTGTTTGTATTGCAATTTGCAACATGACGTCGATTTATCAGACATGCGAAGATCTGAAATGAACTTCTAGATATACTAAAACCTTCACCAATACCATGTGCTAGAAACCACCACTCTCTTGACATAACAACTTTGAGTCTTTCACCAAATCAACTTTATCAGAAAACCACTAGCATATTTATTTTGTTATAATAAAACAAACTAATCTAGTGTTATCATTTAGATATTCTGTTATACCATTTACAGTAATTCTGTCTCTAGTCTTTGACATTTATGTCCCACATTGTGTTTGTATTGCAATTTGCAACATGACGTGGATTTATCAGACATGCGAAGATCTGAAATGAACTTCTAGGTCATATAGAGATATACTAAAACCTTCAAAGCGTACCTAATGTCAGGACATCCAGGTTCTCACTGCGTAATTATTATGTGTACCCAAAGCATTTCACTTTACTGGATTTCGGAAAATTCAGCTCTCTCTCTCTATATATATATTATAATATCAGTGCATAATTCTGGAATTATTATTAGTGATTGTCTTGATCTGGCGGTATGTTTTTATAACACGATTGTTGTTAAAATTGTTCAGCTTTGAGAATGGAGATAGATGTTTAGTACTGCATTGCAAAACCGTGCTCAGACTTGAGCTTTAGTATTTGCCAGATTCCTACCTAAGATTTGTTACACATTGGGCTGCTCAGCATTTTTGTTGACTATCGATGGTGGTTAACTGGAATTCACTTGATCAATCATGTGTTGAGGTATTGCTCAGAGGACATCTATAGGCAAGTTTTTAGTTGTTCAATTGGTTGATGCTCTTTATTTTTTTCCTATCTACACTCTTAGCATGATTATTTCACACTATTCTTATGGCCTGGGTTTGATAGCAAACTTTCCAACCTTAGTCTTCTCCTGTGATAGATATCAACAATAGATATCTATCACATGAGAAGACTAAGGTTGGCAAGTTTGATATCAAACCCAGGCCTCAAAAAGGTTTCATGGAAATGGCCACAAGAATAGTGTGAAACAATCATGCTGAGAATGTAGATAGGAAAGAAATAAAGAGCATAAGAGAAAATGCTGGGATTTTCAATAGAAATAGCAATGGTGACTTGGAGGGTATATCTCCTTTGAGGCTGCAGTAAATATTGATATTGTTGTTTTCATCGAATTTAAAAAAATCAAAGAGTTGAAATTTTATTGAATTAAGAATAGCTAGGTGAACTGTAATTTAAAATGGATGAAATGTGTAGCTTAATTATGTAAAGTTAATAAATTAAATTGGAAAAATTAAAGTTCATTAAAACTATAAAAAAATCGCTATAATATATATAGATCAGCTTAATTTAAATCTAATACCAATAAATTTATAATTTTTTTTATTCTTAAATATAAGACCAATAAAGCATAAATATAAATTTGAGAATATTTATACCAACTGATACATACTACTAAAGTGGAGAGGTGGAGATACATTCTACTAAAGTGGAGAGGTGGAGAGGGAGCATGTTCATTCAATAAAGACTAGCAATAATAAATTGATTTGAAATTCTGAGATGCTGAAGGTGTTTGCAATTACCATTCTCAATATTACAAATAAGTATGCTCAATGATTTGATAATGTGTTTGGTTTGGACAGGGTTCCATTCAATATGGAACATTTCTTTGCTCCATTCATTCATTCATTACAATTTGGAATTTCCTAAACCGGCCCCTTTACAAACGCTGCACACCCCTATGGAACTAACACCTTAGCCATGAATCTGATCCTGGGATAGTTCCACCAAAGACAATGGGTTTTGGTCCTGCCAATGTCATGACGGATGGAATTAATCCTACTCACCTAAGTAGACATCTTTCCGACCATGCACTTAAGTTCTTCACGGTGTATGTGTTTAGTTCCTATAATTACGTCTCTAACCTCATGGGCATTTCCAATAGCCTCTCACTTGGGTAGGTGTTACCTTTAGATAAGACCAACTTTCTTTCGCTGTAGTTTGGGTAGTGGAAACCCTTTCGGATTTTTTGATATTGTTTCCTGTCTAACTACGGCCTCACCTTTGTCAGCAACCTGAACTAAGTTTCAGAGAGGACCGACATTGTTGAAGCCTTCTACCCTGCCAAAAACTTGCCAATGTGCCATTAAGACGTAAGAGGATTGACTTAATGAAGTCCTAAAAGACTAGGCAGAGATGATAAAAAATTTGTAAGCAGACAACTGATACAAAGCCTTGGTGAGAACATTGATGCCTAATAAGCATGAAGTTACCTTAAACCAATTCAAAGTCGAATTTTAGTGAGCAGCTATGTTTTAGTGTGACTAATGCAATTCTTTTATTTATTGGCTAGTAGGAGAAATATGGGCACACGGTACATTGGAGGTTAGGATTATGCATTTCTGTAAAGTGTGGGCAAATAGGGGCCAGGCTTCCATTCTTCAGTGCCACCTTTTCGCATAACTCTATCTTCAACATCTATTCACAACTGACAATTATATGTGGTTATACAGAATTATTTGATGTATGGAACTGGGTTGGACTGCAGGAGTTGGAATCCTAGAGGTTCTTGTTATTTCCTAGGTAGAATTATCTTGGCTCAAGGAAGCTAGCATGATATATACTTTTGCTTAAAATTTTTGTAAAGAAATGAAAAGGCAATATCTAGCATTTTCTACTAAGCAGGAGTCGAAGTTGTTACCATTATTCTGGTTACCAGGCTCCCAAGAAAGGCCAGATCATTGACCGTGTACCAAAACCCAAGCCTAGCAGAAATGTTGACTGGCTTCGATTCACAATGTTCCTCTAACAATGGTACAATCTCCAAGTATGCCCAACTAAATTTAGTAAATAGCATTTTGAGACATAGCTCAGAAGTTTGCATTATCAAATCTCCACTGTAACTTGATGGTTATCTTGTTGATAAAGCATGTTGCCCGTCAAGTTCTGAAATCCAAAACTACAAAATAGTTTAGTAGTTTTTAGCTTTGTCTGGGAGAATAAAATGTTTGTATTTCATGTTAAATTTGCTAGGAAATAGTTCAGAATATTTTTTTATTTTTTTATTTTTTGTTCTCATTAGATACAGACAAAATTTGGCATAGGACCAGAAAAAAAAATGATGTGTAAGCATGGCTCAAAATCAGAAAATGATATGTAAGCATGGTTCAAAATCAGTACAGGCATGAAGAAAGGTAAGATCCATATATTTAAAATGGAATGCAATGTATTCTAATGTCTCATGTCAATGAACATATATAACTCCCTTACATGCCTTTATAAATTGAGAACTACCATGACATTATCACCGACATGTTGACATCTCAGGAAAATGAATGACACCAACTAAATATCTTACACTATGAAATGTTCAAAATAAAAAACTATATTGTTGTTATTCACTGTTATGCAAAATAAAATATATTGCTGTTATTTACTGGTATGTAGACTTAATAATAATAATAATTATTGTTATTATTATTATAATTATTATTCATAGTTAATATCTAAAGTTCTCCATAATTTCAGATCTTTTCAATTGATGAAGATAAGTTTATAAGCATCAACCTCAACTCAAAAAAATGTGCATGAGAAGATTTTTGAATTAACCTTTGATGTGTTTGGAACTTTGGACTTCAAGGTCTAACGTATATTTCTGTAATTTATTGAAATTAGTAAAGCAAAACATATAGTCAGGAAACCATATCATCTTATCCCTTTTAGCCTGAATAAAACCCAAAGGAAACACAAAATTCACTCAAAGATCATGATGGACTGAAAATACCTGGCAATAGGCGAGTTGCCCTAATGAGGAGACTTCTGCATGGATCCCTGTATGCCAACTATGCGCATATCAATGTCCAGATAAGCTACACAGATGGCATACAGGGAGCCAGGCAGTTTGACTTCATCCTAATAGGGCTTGAATAAAAAATTCATCCATCCAAGCTTACCTCCTCGACTTTGGATTCCTGTGCCTACTTCCTGCAAACAAAACAATGTAAAATCAATGGCTATCCCAAGAAAATGTGTGTTTAAAAAACCTCCAGTCACATATTTAAGTTGATGCAACCATCCAATATTACAATATTTATAGCAGACAAAATATAACCAGAACTGCCAAGGTAATAATACATAAAAACTTTACCAGTTTCAAAATGCTTAGAAGACAATATTTATTTGGATGCAACTAATTTTCATGCCACCAACCCTTGGCTCAGTAAACAACATTTATTTGGAAGTAACTTATTTTCATCCCACCAACCCTTTGCTCAATAAGAGCTTTCAGGCACCAACCATTCTAACTAACGGCGGTGTGACTAATTCCATTTTCAAAAATTGTTTCTAGGCTTAAACTCGATGCATGACAGGGAGTTGCAATATCTGTTTTCTGACTCACTTGATGCATGACAAGGAGGTGCTAAAACACGGTAACATATACCTTTCTGTTGAGTATTTCGTTAAACATTAATATGAGTACTACTGCTAAGATTATGACTATTTCGTTCAACATTAATATGACTACTACTGCGAAGATTCAATCATGATCAAATCTATGACACTGCCTATAAAATTTCATTTAATTGGGACTACAAAATCTTCAACAAATTTATCGATGAGTACCAGAGTTTTATTTTTCTTAGCTAGAGTAGAGGCCATGCAGCCATGGGCTAGACTGGGCTGAGTTGTGGTAAAATCCCACCTGTCTACTGCTAGACCACCATAGCCCAATCGAAGGCCACGAATACCAGAATGATGAATCATAGACAGCTGCTTGCTTTCCATGCCAAAAAGTCACCAAGACCCAAGATTCTAAATGAATGTGTTTGTGTTGTAGCACCAAGAAGCATTCTCATTGTTGATGTTGGGGAAGAAAAGGACAGGCACTTAATATTCAATGAATATAATAGTAGAGTGTGTGTATTGTACTGGTTCAGATAGTTCAGTAGAAGTTCTTGTCAAGGAGACAGAAACGACAATGGAGGCACAGGCTTTATGAAGAGCTCAAACAGAAGTCAGAAGAAAGTACAGAATAGACAAATGCTAATGCTCCAGGCACAGACCTAGACTGCAACCAAGATACTGATAAATACATGAACCTTCACCTTAAAGCACAAAAAGAGGAAGATAAAGCAACAGTAGAGCGTGCATTTATGAAAATGTATGCCTCTGCCAAGCCGGGGGAGTTGTAAGATGTCAGACCTGTAGCTTTCTCATGTATAATAAAAATTTTAAAAGCCTTCACAGTAGCTGTCAAAAAGGCAAAATAGGCGGACTTACAAATTGCCACCATAACATCATAAAATTGGCAACCCATCTGCAAAATCATATTGCCAAATCTTTTATAAAAAGTCACACCTCTAATTAGGCAGCTCTAATGCAGAGAATCCATACCTTCTAAAAATATGAATACTGTACAGATCACCCAATGCAGTTAATTAGGCTAACTCAGGAAGCACAATGAAAGTTGCCTGCAATAATCCAGCGTTAATGAAGGGGATTTTCTGGATAAGATGAAGAGAAAATTCACAAAGTTTTGGCATTCTTATAATGGAAGTGGGGGTATACCGATTGAAGAGAAAGTTGTGTAAGGTAGGATATGAGAAAAAGCAGGACATTCCTTTCTCGAAAAATGGGCATTTCCGAGCAGCATCAATATATGTGCCAGTGCAACCAAACCAATGATACCACTCATTATTTTTCAGTATTCGAACTCCAGAATGAATGTACCCGATGCGATTCCATTCATTATCTTTCAATATTCAAACTACAGAATAATTGTACCCAATATTCATTATATAGGTACGTACCTTAACAGTAATTAAGGCTGTTGGGGTACTTCTGCTGTCCACTCACTCTCAGAAACCTTTGAACGACTGAAATGTTAATAGTAAATGGTTACCCGAGAAATCACATGTCCCACACAGGGGCGCCTCACGCCTCCCATGTGCTTCTGATTTCACGTGCCAATGGAGATCTCAAGCCATTCCTCTATCATTCGTCCGTTCCATCATAATTCATAAGCTACCACTGTTAATTAGAAAATGTCTGTCTGCGTGTCTTACGGCGCCGAAATTCGACAGAGACAACCTGCCCAACTCCTTAGTTCAGTGTTTCAATGTGACCACCACCTCCAAGCGAACAGAGACCTAAGAAACGTGTGCATATTGCCAATCCTTC
>WSFP011523009.1:0-12419 GCA_009831015.1 Picea engelmannii | reverse complement strand
GGCAGTAGGTGGGACTACCTCTGGTATCCTATACAATTTACTGTCCAAAGTAATAATAACACTATGAGGCCTAGACTCATATACAACATGACATTTCCATAAATAAGGTTGGCCCAAAAGAACATCACAAACTTCAAGTGGGGAGACATCGCACAATACCTCATCTTTGAAGGGCTTGATGTCGTAGGGTAGGGGGCATCGTTGGCTCACGCAGAGATTGCTCCCTTGGCAGAGCCATATGATGGTGTATGGTTGTGAGTGTGGTGTTTTCAGTAGAGTTAACCGCTTGACGACCTCCACTGAGATGAGGTTCTTTTGGCTACTGCTATCAACGACGGAGTGTAGCGAAGTACCCTTCACTCACATTTGTGAATGAAATAGACGCTCACCTTCCCTAGTTCATCAGGTTCATCGGCTGGATATTGGTGGTAGCAACAATGACACAAGGTTCTAAGTCAATGATCTGTTTCCCTTTTTTTGGTTTTGACTTAGAGTCAGAGCCCACATCTGATTTAGTGGCTTTCACCTTGACCACCAATGACTGCTTTGAGTGACATTCAACGGTGTTATGCCATGGGCTCTTATGGAACTCACACCACTTCCTAGTGTCTTTATTTGTCTTCCCATTGTCCTTCTTTATTTGCGGATTAGACGGGTTGTCTTAAGGATGTCCATCATTGCTCCATCCTTTGTTCTGTGGGTTGGGGCCGCTTTTTCCTTGCTTCTGCTACGAAAGGTTGACATACCCAAACTGCCACATCTTTTGTTTAAGCTTTTGCTTGATTTTGACAACATATCGATAGGCCGCTCCCAAGGATGAGATGGCCCAAAACTCTGTTTCTATATGGATGTATCTATGCAGACCACTGCGATACTTGAGAATCAGATGTTGCTTAGAGTCTTTGATACCCAACTTGGTGTGCAAGGTATGGAAGACATTGGTGAACTCTGGCACTGTTTGGTTTCTTTCCTGCCGCAGTGTGGTCCATCTTGTATATAAGTCATCATAACTTCCAATAGGGTAGTATTGGAAAGAACCCCAAGTGGGTGCAACTACAAAAAGTGTAGATTCCTCTATTGCCTTTTTCTCACAGAAAGTCTCCCACCAATCTTTTACATGGGCGATGACCTTAAGGAGCGCAAATGTAATCTTTTCTCTATCAGAAGAGTTATGGACAAAAAAGTACCATTATATAAGGTTTAACCATTTGTCTACAACATCCACATATATTTGAACTTCAAATATTGGAATATCAAATTTGATCTGTACCTTGAAGGGGGCGACGCTTCCGCTCGAGGAAGATGTGTCGCTTGTTTGCAGTCGTCGAAGGATTTGGGCAAAATATCCATCATCTCATTCCTCTATCGCGCGAGGGCCTCCTAGAGAAAAAGTTTAAAGGGATATTCTGCCGCACCGTCTCCCTTTTCTTCCCCCATGGGTGGTCATCGGGTTCGGCGAGGCCGATCTTTCAAAGGCTCAATTTGTTCGAGTCCCAACTGCTTATACCTTGACCTTGTTGGGGACATAAACAAAGAAACAAATGAAGAGCAAACCGCTCTAATACCACTAATTCATATTTATGAGTGGAATGAAATGAAACAAATATCTATAACATTAATACAAATATACAGAGAAAAATAATAGAGATATAATGAAACTTAACTTCTATTCAATAAAGAAATCTGTTGAAACTGTAAAATGCAGAATGCAACAATCTTGCTCGAATTGTGGTAGCTAATCTCTAAGAAGAGATGTGGTGGCTACGCGCATTCACATGAGCACATTACAATGAGGTATACAATCCTTTTTAGCATCAATAAGTAATAAGAAAACCCTAGACATCCAAAAGCTTAACCCTAGGAGATGAAGCACCAAAAGTCATGTGGGCCCCGATGGGGTAAGTTGGTACATCAACTTCACGGGGTCATAAATTTTGTATATGATCTCCATTTTAGGTGCATGATAGCCCGTTGGAAAGGTATATTCGAGGAATACACATTTTTGCATCACACTCTGACTTTATTTATAGTGTGACTATGGTGAGCCCAAAAAACGTTGTTTAGGACCTCAAAATAGCCCCATAAGTTTAGGACCTGATAAGCTAGAAAAAAACTACCAGAATGAAGACTGTATGTGAGGGAGTTGGAAGAGGTGGGTGGCCACCGATATCCATGTGGATCAGATACAGAACTGAAACTTCTATAACAACTACATCTCTTGGAATGCCTTGAACCTTGCCTTGCTACCCTTCTTCATCAAGACAAATGATTGTCTTGTTGTAACAATATAGGACAACATGGTGGTTTTTCTAACCAATCCATGCCAATTAGACACTCATATGAACCCAATGGTATGATGTTCACATCTACCTTTGTGATGAGTCCATTCATTTCTACTGGACAATCTTTAACTAGCCCACTGATTTTCCTCTTAGCCCCTATGGCTAACTATACTAACCAATATTTATTATGCTTACTCCTTTGAAAATGAAATATTTCAACAATGTTAGAGTTTGTGTAACTATGGCTAGCTCCAGAATAAATTAAAATTGCAATGAGTTGGTTATCCATCTTACCTTCCACTTCAATCACTAGGGACTGATATTCTGCATGCTTGTTGTCCAAATCTACATAAATCCTTGGCATTTTACTCCCATGTCTTCAACTGTTTCAACCTCCTGAATGTTGTGGACAGTCCTTATTATTTCTCCTTTGTGAGGTAAGTCCTAATATAAGTAATTTTCCTCTCATCCCCAACATTATGCAGGTTGATGCCTTGGCTTTTTCCCAAATGAATATACCATTATGGGCTCATTTTGGGTTGACTGTCCTTGTTGATTTGCTTGTGGGTCCTTCCTGTGAAAGGGTAGCTTAAAACCTTTTTACATTTGATCCTTTTTTCTTTTCATCTTGTCATTCCATGCTTTTTGGAGGACTGACATTCCTTTGCTCTGTTCATAAAGATGATTTTCTCTCCTTATGGCCTCCTCCAAAGTCGTGGAGTTATCATACTGTATCTTGTCACTGTAGAAGGAGGGTAACCCACTTAAAAATATTTGGATTTTGACCTTCTCATCCTTTAAGAAGCCCACATACTTAAAAAAATCAAAGAATATCTTCTCATATTCATCCATTTTCATGCTTTCTAACTTGATTTAAAAGAAATCTTTCATCTTCCATTCATAGTAGTGCTCAGACAAATATTTCTCTTGGAAATATCCTTTGAACTGCCTCCATGAAACCTACTTCTCATCAAGGTGTTTGGCTTGCTTAAGCTAATCCCACCACATGGCTGCCTTTCCCTGCAAGTTGTAGGTTGCAATTTTGGTTTGTACCCTTGAATGGGAATGATGTAGCTAGAAATATTTCCTCATTTCCAACATCCATGCTTCAACTTCTTCTCCATTAGAAGTTGGTGGCATGGTTTTCCCGAGTTCACCTCGCAAAATGTCCGACTCAAGCCTTATTATCTACCTCCTAATAGGATACGCATTGGGATATTCCTTAGCCTTGAACTTGCATGAACTCTCATAGTGTATTTCTCTAGGGAATGATGATGCCTGCTCATACTCCTTGACTACCTATGATTCCCATGATCACCCCTTTTGTTACAAGATCTAGATGATGTCACTTATCTAACACTAACTACTTCTTGTGTGCAATAGTCTTTATTGAATTTCCTCTATAGCATATTCATACTTTGAAGTATCTCTTCCAAGATTTCATAGTCTTTTCATTATCTACCATATAGCTCTGCACTTCTCTCTGTAGGCTTCTCATAGTTACAAGCTCTTGCCCGCCTCTTCTTCCATTAGATTTTGTCTTAGAATTTCCCATTCTAACGTGTAGACCTTTGACCTCCTCCTCATGGATGTAACATACTTGGGAATCTTCCATAACTTCAGTCCTCATATAAGAACCGAATTTATTTTTTTGTACCTTTAATTATGCACGAAATGTGCATGTAATAATTATTGTTAGAACATGCATACTATAAAACATTTCATTAATTAAAATACAAGTTATTATTCATCTCAATTTACAAAGAACACAATGCACTAAGTCAAATCTGATTCCTTAAACACATTATTTCCTGAAACATCTCTCCAACGATTGTACTCATTCCTCATTCCGAGTTCTGAGCAAAAAGTTACAACATTCACAAGTTGCAATTTCCACTCATTGCTCTGTTTTCACTATTGAAAAAAATGATTTATTATTATCTAAGAAAATTGTACTGCTTAATTCAAAATTTTGTCCAGATAGATGGATTCTCCTCCTCAATACCTTTTGAGTGATTATTCGTTTGCTCAAATCTGAGCTCCTAGTTGAAAGTTATGGTCCAAAGAAGTTTAGATTGTTTTCCCATTTTTAGCCATGTATGCTACAAGTGTCTACTTTCTTTTCCTATACAATTTTGTGTACCCATATTTAAAATATGGTTCCATGATTGTCTTCTATGGTCCATAATATTTCCATAGACTTCTCCTGTGTCCCAAAATGACTTCTGAGCAAGGATTTATGCCCTCTGGAAGTAAATTGGTGCCGAAAATATACATTGTACTATTTAAGCTATAACTTCTTCATACTAGCTTTGATTTGTGCTCAGAATAGCTCGTTGGAAATCTCTCATTGAGCCTTTTCATTTTAAGCAACATAGATTTTGTTTACCTAAGGAATACATTATTCTCTTGATTTTGACTACGTAAAAATGTCGTTTAGGGCCTCAAAATGCCCCTGCAAGTTGATGACCTTTGAAAATCATAAAATTTCGTAGAAAATTCACTGTTTTACTGTTACAATAGTTTTTTAATTTGAGTCATCGATCTCAAAATCATGAATAATATCAACCATTTATTCGTTAAACCTTCTACGGGCCCGTGGAGAATCTCCACCATTGATTGCCGAAACTGAAAAGCAATCGGGATCGTTGATTCGAAACTCCATCAATGATCAATGATTTTCCTTGGAAAACCAAACTTGTTAACAAGTTTCACCAAACCCCGATCATCGACGATCGATGATTTCCTCAACGAGCTAAACTTGTTCACAAATTTTCTTGAATCTCGATCAACGACGATCTATCATTTCTTTTGGCTGACTAGACTTGTTCATGAAGTTTGTCGAACCCCAATCATTGGCGATCAAAAATTCATTTTGGATGATGTGGCATGACACATGGATGTTGACATGGAAATCCAATGGATGTGGCATGACACGTAGTTTTTGACGTGGCATGACATGTGGATGTTGACGTGGCATGACCCGTCATCCTCCTCTTCCCCTTAATTGGTGATTGACAATTTCTTTTGGACGAACCAAACACTTGGTCAATCTCATCAACGTGATCATCAAAAATCAAGGATTTATATTGGTTGGATGAAGCACTTCACCAATTTTGGCAAAGTGATCATCGACAATCGACGATTTCTCTTGGTCACATGGAGTACTTCATTGATTTTGTTGACCCTATCATCGACGATTTCTCTTGGCAACTAAAATTTTATCATAAATTTTGTTGAACTTCGAAACTTAGAATTTTTTGACCAAAATCCAGGGTGAATCTTGGTCATCAATCTCCAAGTTAAAATAATCATGACCATTGATCTCCCATACTTCACCCAACTCTACTGATGAGTCTCGACAGTCAATCTGCTTTATTCCGCCAACTCTAAAAATGGATCTGGATTCTCGATTTGCTTCATTTTTCCAACCTTCAAAAATGGATCTCGACTATTGATTTGCTCCATTTTTTACAACCTCCAAAAATGGATCTTGGTCGTCAATCTATTGGACTTCACCAAACTGTGAAAATGAATCTCAACAATCGAATCTCGAGACTTTGCCAATCTGCGGAAATGAATCCTTGTCATCGATCCTTTGACATCACAATCGCCATGAAAACATGGAATTTGACTTCCCAATCCAATGTTTAACCCCGTAACTTGCAAATCGACACCATTGATCATCTCTTCGACAGTTTTGAAGGCGAATTCGACATGAGTTTGCTAAGAAAATTGAGGATTTCACTCTATTTTCATGATTTTTCCCCAAATCCGTCATAGGTCAAAATGCATAACAACGATTTTTACCAAATTCGCATTGTTCCTTGGCCCTTACGGGTTCAATGTTGAACCAGAATATCTGATACCAATATGTAATGTTCCCCAGTTTAATCGAGGAACATTATCACATGGAAAACACATAAAATTAAAATTTTCTACTAACTAAGTTTGTAGCTTACCGACAACATGAAAACACACAGATTTAGCCATTGTCGATGCCAATAATTAAAAGCATCTACAAAATTCTAAATAAATAAGAATGTAACAAATAAATTCATCACATCAACATATAATTCATTTTCAGACACAGAGTTAATACACAATAGTTAAAACTCATAATGCAACACATAAAATAAATAAAACACTTATGTTCTTAAAATAGTTGTACAACCAACTACTCAGGGTGGACGTTCCACCCAACGATAGACTTGATGTTCCAAATCTCAACAACAAGTGACCCCCGAGCTGGGGTTACCAATCCACAAAAGAGGGTGGTCTCTCACTATCCACTCACAGCTCAAAAAATTCCACAACCCATTGGCAGTCTCCTACAACTATCCTGATTTTCCACCAACTCTCTTTCTCTCAGCTTTCCCAACCCAAGGAATGTATCCCTTCATTGCTCTCAGTCCAACAGGTGTCTTGTTTGTTTATCAGGGTCTCTTTGGCACAGGTAAACATGAATCTCACTACTAGGAAACTCAAGGGAGCTCGCTGCTAGAAAAACTACCAGGAAACAACAACAACCACTTGTTGCTCTGGTGAAACTTTCACAGGAGTTCACTCTTCAATCCTGACAAGCTAGTTCTTCTACAAGCATGGCAACTTGCTTCTTCAATCTTCAACTCGATGAATGCTCTAGAATTCACCCTCCATTGTTGCTCTATCTCTAATGCTCTTCTTCCATGTTTTTTGCTTCATGTTCATGCAAAAACATGACTGTCTAAAACTGCCCCCTTGGCCATACAAATTTTCTCATTTTTGCTGCTTGCTTAAATTACACTCTTCCCCAAGCTAATTTTACTTAACCCCATGCTCCCAATAACTATGGGATGTGACCTCTCACACCCTCCTTCTTACAAGTATTCAATGGTTGGATTTGGGAATACTCAATAAGAAATTAGAAGGTTCATATAACAATAGTAATTTTAGGAAGTGGGTTGAATTAATAGACATGGGTAATTCCCCCTTGGATCCCTCTCATAGACATTCTCTCAGACCCTCCCGTGTCTTGTGGATTAATCATCCCCCATCTTTGTCCATGTCCCCCAACAACTAGCATCAATTTTTATTTATTAAATGTAGATATACAATTCACATATTACATCGCTTGGCCACAACCACATATCATATCTACATCATGCATTAATTAAACTGGGGATTATAGTAAGGACGTTACAATTAGGCTCTGGCAATGTTGCAGAAATAATGATACAATTGAGGCTCCCCTGCATGTCGTGAGTCTAACATTGAGGCTTTGACCTTGACATGCAAATAAATGTAGTGCAATCCAAGGCTCTAACACTGCCACCACCATCCACTTCCACTTGGAGTGGTAAGATACATGCATTAATTAGTGCACATCTTGTTTCCAACTCCGGAGATACCTATCCTATAATCGTTAGATTATAATAATACAAGAAGCTCATAGACATTGAATGCATCTAGACACATAGGGGAGTATCAAATACAATATGAAGAAGAAGAAGAAAAGGAGTAGAGAGTGTGCATTAAACCCAAATGAAAACTCACTTGTATGAATTTGTAAAGGTTGAATATTGGAAAAAAATGGTTTAGGATCAACATGTTTTCAATTCATGATCATCTACACAAGTAAAAATGAATAAAACATTGGTTTTCTTCAAGGTCAGAGCTCCCAAATGAGAGAAAACCAACTACATAATGTTCTCTTGTCATCCCCTGCCCTAAAATTGGAAGGTGCGTTAATACAATCCATAATATACTCTCTCCTATTGTATATTCAATAACGATTTATAAATTCTTTTGACACTAGGATTATACGCTTTTCTAACACTAGATATATTAAGTAGTGAGAGACAAAAAATGGAACTGTGATTACACTACAAGGATAACACCTTCTAGTGGAGGCTTTTACGAAACCTCCCCAAAAAATTTGTCCCTTCTCTGTTTATAGCGAAGGTTGTTAGTGGAGGTGGGCGACTGGAGGTTATAATAAAAATAACAAGCATCGATCAAAGTGCACCGATGCCGTTGAATCTTACGACCTAGTGCATATCACTGTCGTCAGGCGCACCATAGTATGGTAAATAAAAAAAATTTACCAAACCAATTTTCATTGTCACACTTCATCCCATCCTTCCAAACTCTCAAGCAAACACCATTGGTCACTCTCCTTCCAAAGAAACCCTGTTTCCAATGCTCTACAACGGGTTTCATAGCTTCATTGGTAGATTCCAAACATTTCCAAATTTTGGAAATTACCATGAAGTTTCATTTTCTCTCAATGGTGGAACCATGCCTCATCAGGACATAAGAGTCTAAGTAAATTGTTTATTACCTTCCTATTTTCATTTTCATATGATTAAAAATTGAATTTAGATTTAGATTTGGCCATTTTTTTCAAAAAAAAATTCCAATGCCATGCGGTGCGCCTGAATGCTTTGGCTCACCCCGAAGTGGTACATCCTGTGTCAAATTCATAGTAAGCACTGACTCCAGTGCATCTAATCTAAACGTACACACTGGTGTCGTTCAAGGAAAAACACCGCGATAAATAAAATAAAAACAAAGCAGTGTGTCTTTTTTGGCGCCCATTAACCGGTGCGTCGTTTATGACTCCCCACAATTGGTGCGTTATAAAGGACAATGCTCCCTAAACAACATGTTGATGCTCTTGGAATACTAGAGCACTAACACATTCCATTTAATTATTGCACCGTACATTTACAACTCATAAAATTTAACATAGCAATGCAACTATTTTAACCAAATGCACCGGTGTTGTTAACAAAACCACACCGAGACATATATTGACTGACTTGGCATAGTGGAGCATCTCGTTGGATGCCTCATGACCGGTTCTCTGTGATTCACAATGAACTACTAAACAAAATACCGGTGCTCCAATAACATGGTAGCACTGATGCGTTCATAGTAGAACATCACAATGCGTAAGATGCAATAAAACAATTTAACCTAGCGGTGCCCATAGTTCCAACAAACACATCGGTATTGTAAAGAGCATGACACTGGGAAAAATATTTTACAATCTATCTATGTTGTGCATCTTATGGGATGCACCGCTAAAACATGTGGCAGTGTGACAATAAACGAGGAGCATCGGTGTATAATCGCTAACAATACGCATGATTCAGTGTTGTTAAAGGAAAAACACCACAATAAGTTTAAAAAAAATAAACATAGCAATGTGTCTTTTGTGAGGCCCTTTCCTCGATGAATTATGGAAGACAACACACCGCTAAACAACATTCCGGTGCTCTGGTAGAACTGGCACACGAGTGCTTTCATTTTAACCAAGCACATTGGTAAGTTTTTGTGCCATAAATTTTAGCGTAGCGATGCATCCTTTTTAACCAAATGCATCAATGTTGTTAAAAACCGCACCAGGAAAAATATTGAATGACTTGGCATGAAGGGGCATCTCATTGGACATCCCATTACTGGTGCTCTACACAATCCAACGCACCACAAATAAATTTCGGTTTTCCAATAACACAGTAGCACTGGTGCATTCACATTAACACATCACATCGCTTAATTTGTACTAAAACAATTTAACCTAGTGGTGCCTTTAGGTACAACAAACACACTGATGTTGTAAAGAGCACGCCACCGTGTTGAATATTCCAAAATTTAACAACGTGGTGTATCTTATGGGATATATTGCTAAAATACGTGGCGATGCAACAAGAAACCTGGTGCACCAATGCATGAAACTAACAACACCACATGGCGGTGTCATTTGTATGATATAGAGCACCGTTTGCGATGCATAGTTACTGTTTTAGGTGCACTGGTTACTTTTCTACATTTTCTTGCAAATAAATTTTTATTTTGTTTTTTGTTATATACAAGTTATTTATATATGTGTGTTTTATAATTTTAATTCATTTTATCTATATATATGTGCCTAAAAATATGTGTATGTGAATCAAAGACGATGATGACGAGAGAAGGAGGAGCAATAGTAGATCGAAACATACACAATTGTACGTGAGTGGGAGGCTAAAGAGAGAGAGAGGGAGTTGTTCATTCACCCTATTTCACATCAGACACGTTCCCTTTTGATGGATGTTGGCCTCCTCAAGTTTTATGAGGAGGGTACATCCCTTAGGGGGAACTCTTCGTTGTTAAAACAACTGATCTGTTGTTGGGATTATGGTCGACAGACATTCAGGGTCGGTTTCGATCTATGGTATCAACTCACAGAGGAGGATGTTGATTTCATCACTGATTTGTCTAGGAGGGGGGAGGTTTGGACCTAGTTCCTTGAGCTACTACTTAGTGTTGCAGGAGAGAACCAACTAGCATATGTGTAGAGATATGTCTGTCTGGACATTCTTTCCCCTTTGGGATTCTAGGTTTCTGGTGGTCAAATGTGGATGAGTTCATTTCATAGAGAGAAGGTTAGGTGCATGTGTCTTATTATCTCAACACTGTAACACTCTAACTCTGATGGGAAGTGCATTAGTTTCCCTTTGGTACATTATGTAGATACTTTAGTGTAGAGGCTCCATTTGATTAGGTGGTCATAGATTTTTTCTAGAAATTTTTGTTTTGAGCTGGATTGTTATCACGCTGTTTTAAAAGGGAGGAGATTCTCCCCATTCGAGTCAGAGTTAATTACATTATTTTTTGAGAGGATTCATGCCACTTAACTAGGAGTATACTGCTTTCCTACTAGACCTATGTTTGATGTGAATATGCGCATGTGGGGGCAAATGTTTCCCAAGAGGGGTCAGTTGGAGTTGTCGTGTACTCCGATAGGTAAGGATGTAGGTGATTTTTTGGCTAGAGAGGACAATATTGTCCTCGATATTGTCCTCGATATTGTACAATACCCGTCCACAGGGACGGATTGGAAAGGATTTCCAAACATCCTATTTACAACAAATGGGCCACTAGATTAGAGAGGTAATATTATCGTTATGTTTTGATAAATCTAGTTGCATATTTTTATGTCTTATTTAATGCACATGTAATTTATTGTAACATTTTGTTTCAATTATCTTATTATTATTATCTATTGTTTTGTAGATATTGACACATATGTTGGGGATGAGCCTCTCCAATAGGATGAGGAAATGGTGGAGGCAGAGGACCAACCTGAAGTACATAGACCCCGCATGCCACGCAGGCCGGATTAGAGAGTCTAGATAAAGGTGACAGATTGCCTATGTGGTGTCATGATTAGTCGTAGAGTGGTACCCACACTGGTTAGAGACATGTTATGGGTATTGTTATCGAATAATGTGTACTTTGATAAAATAAAAAGTTAAAGGAGAGAAAATTGGTGTAACGAAAGACTATCCTATCATTGTCACCTCAATAGGATGTATCTTTCTATTTAGGGTGGTAAGCCCATGGGAGACATCCCTGGTGACCTGGGGGTTTGAAAAGGCAAAGTCAAAGTGGCTAGATAAAGATCCCCTCTCACAAGTCACTAGTGATCAGAAAGTCCGGTTTTATAACCAATGAAAAGATAATATGTCAAAGTGTACCTGCCCAGAACAAGGCAACAAGAAACTAGATATATTTGCAAGTACACTTGCTGGCTAACACTTCATAAAACCATGGACTTTCTTGATAAAAGCAATTTGCTGAATATGATGAAGTAAACATAAAATTTATAACATCAATCTTTATAGAGAAATACTTCACATTAAATGCCTTGAAAATAGCTTCAAAATGATTAAGAATCATTAACCATTGAAATTATAATACTAGCATTTGATAGAAGCAAATAAGACAAGATATAAAACAACCTTTTCAATTGATTTTATGAGCTTTTAATGTTGCATCTAATGGCTGTAGCGTACTTTAGTAACAACAACAATATTGTTAGAAGGTTAGGCTATTCTAGGGTTAGAAAGTGTTAGTAGGTTGCTCAAAGAGTAGGTTTTGAAGGTTGTGTTGATCAATTACTCAAGAGAGGACTTGGACTAGTGCTTTTAGGTCAAATGGAGTCAATAGTGCAGCAACAAATATTGAAGAAAAACTATATTAGAAGAGTTAAAGACAAGAGAGATTGATGAATTGGAGTGTTGGTAACCCAAGGCTCCAATTATTAAACCCTAAGGGGAAACTAGCTACTAAGGTGTAGGTAACCCTAGGCCTTAGTATATTTCCTCC
>WSFP011523003.1:0-12419 GCA_009831015.1 Picea engelmannii | reverse complement strand
TCTTGTGATTCTCAGCTTGCATCAAAGAATGATATTAGATATTTTTAAATCGGGAAGTCCCGTTTGAATTTGGGGTGTTGATCAGGTTTTTTGAAAGGATTGGTTACCAGAGTAGAGTGATATTCATGTATAACAGCCTTACATATATCTCAGACATTGCTTCACTGCCAGCGCGCCTGTTCAGTACCCCGGTGAAGTTGTCTGGCCCCTTTCACTGAATTTCCTTTCACCACTTCGGAAAATATTTATGCGTTTAAACGCTGAGACAAGGGCAATCATTTCTGAATTTGCTTTCATCGTCTATATGGACTAGGTGGGGGCAATCATTTCTGAATTTCCTTTCACCACCTGTCTTATAATTTACTTTTAAAGCATGAAGCTGGGGGCAATCAGTTTGTATCAGGGCTGATATTTGTGTAATATTTTGTATCAGAGGTCTGTTAACTTATTTTGATTACTCGGTATCAATCTTCCTTTGACCTTCACAACACCTTCGTTCTTAGGGAGACGGGAAAATAATAATTTTTTAAGGGGTATCCTGTTCGAGCAAGCTTTGATTCTTTTGAAACTGTTGAAAAACCTAGGAAAGTTAGGATCACTCTAAACGTTCCTTCGCTTAGCAGGAGAGTAAGTAGTTGTGAAGACCAGCTTTCCTATCAAGATCTGTTTCGAAACCCTTGAGGTTTAAAACGAAAACACTTTTATCCCTTCGCAATAACTTCGAGAAGACAGTGATTTGCTAAAAGTTGGACCTGACGATAGACAGGGTACAAAGCAACGATTTATTGACTGAAAATATAGGTGTCGAAACAACTCAAGACTGACTCTTGTAGATAAATTCGGGAATAGTTTATTTGAACAACCCATTTCTGATTTAGTGTATTATTCGACCTATTTAAAAAAAAATAAAAATTATCAAACCAATCAATGATCCTCCTGTCTAACATTTTGTATTGCCGTTTGAAAATTTTTACCTTGATTTCCCTTAACAGTCTTTCATAACATATATTTTCGAGAAAGTTTTTTTTTACCTTTTTATTTCATTTTCTTTGCGCAATAAGAAACTATTTTAGGTATCACCTGTTTTATGCCATTCTGTTTCTGACACCGACCTGCAAATTACTTTTTCTGCTAGTTTGTTTGCAGCTGGAATCCTGTAAAAACCAATACAAATTTGATTGGAAATGTGTCTAAAAATTATGAACATAAGGAAACAAAAAGTCTAAAGGGAAATAAGGATGCGTGTATATACAAACAAAAATTTTATTTTATTTATTTATTTACAATTTTTTTTTTTTTTTTTTTTGAATCAAGAACTCTTATGTCATGTAATGTTTCAGATATCGCCCGTTGACAGGGGCACTGAGGGCTTCTCCGTCAATGTTTTCCAACAAGAAGGAGTTTTTCCCTTCCGGAGCTGAGACCCTAAATGGACCATACTAGAGGTGGTCAAATTTGCCATGCTTCGCGGCTTCTTCCCTTCTCTTATCCCATCTTAATACTAAGTCACCTGGGAGGATTTCTCTGTCTTTTGCCTTGAGGTCGAACAATGCTTTCATATCATCCTTATACTTCTGCATTTTCTCATCAACCTCCACTCTATGCTGTTGAACCTCGATTAGCTGGTTAATTCTACTGGTTACATGATTGGGTTCTTCATTCTGATCCTGCCATAATTTCATTACTGGCAATGCTAAATTTATAGGTAGAACCGCCTCTGTCCCGTAGACCATTTGAAAAGGCGACATGCCGATAGACCTTTTAGTGCTGATGCGGTTTGCCCACAATGCGTACTTCAAGTGCACATGCCAGGACCTTTTATTTTCATCCAGTACTTTCTTGATTATGTTTACCAGGCTCTTGTTGGATGATTCGGCCAGCCCATTTCCCTGGGGGTAATAAGCAGTGGAATGGAAGAGAACGATACTGTACTTCTGGCAGACGCTGATCATAGCCATGGACTTGAAGGCCTGGGCGTTGTCAGTAACAATCTTTCGGGGACACCCGAATCTTGACAAGATATTATCTTCCAAGAATTCGATCACTACTGAGTCTGTTGCCCTTTTGGTTGGAATGGCTTCCACCCACTTTGTAAAATAATCTGTGGCTGTTAAGATCCACTTATGCTGAGCACTGGAATGGGGATTAATTTCCCCTATGAAATCTAGTCCCCATTGTTGAAATGGGGCTTCAGTTTTGACTGGAACGAGTGGTAGTGCAGGAAGTTTCTGTTTACCAATGAATATTTGACACGGGTTGCAGGCACGCACTTTGGCATTTACATCCGAAAATAGTTTCGGCCAATAGTATCTGACCCTCAAGATCTTGTAGGCTGTGGCTCTCCATGCATGGTGTCCTCCATAGATCCCGTCGTGAAATTCCTCTATAACCTGTGGAGTTTCAGACTCAATCAAACAGACCAGTAGGAACCCGAGTGGATCCTTCCAGTATAACTGATTTTCGGTGATGCAATATTTTACAGCATGAAGTTTTAAAGTTCTGCATTTGGCTGGTGATAGTCCATCTAGACATCTCAGGTTTAACAAGTAGAACACTATGTCTTTATACCAACCTGACGACATGAACTTTTCTTCGACCTTGTTCGAATCTGTCTGGTCATTCAGCTCTTGCAGGCGTGCGTCTTCGTCCTCCCCTTGGAGGCAATTTATATCAAGAGCCCTAAGATTCGACTCAGCCAAGAGTTTATCCAGACCCTGCCCCTTTATCAATTTAGTAGGCTTGACTTCCAGATCAAATTCTTGTATTTTAGCGAGCCAGCGCCCTCGTTTCCCATCACTATCTGGTTGTACCAATATATCTTTCACAACACTGGTTGGCACATACGTGATAATTTTTGAATGCAGTACATAGGTTCGGAATGATTTTAGCACTTTCACCATTGCGTACACCTGTTTTTCCATTATGTCATACTTTAGTTCGGCATCTCTAAGGCTCTTGCTGAAAAATGTGATCGGCCGTTCGAAGCCTTCGTCATCCTTTTGAAGGAGCACCGTGGCGATAGTATGTTCAGAAGAAAACGAAAAGATGAGGAAATCCTTCAAGTAATCCGGGCTTGCTAACACAGGTGCCTCGCTGATGACTTTTTTAATATGCGCGAACGATGCTTTTGCCTCGGTCGTCCAATTTACTCTGCTATCTTTCTTCAACATTCCTGTGATCAATTTGATAATCTCAGCAAAATTTGGGATAAACCTTCGTAAAATTTTTATTGTACCTAAGAAATATTGAATTTCTTTTACGTTTCTAGGAATATGTATAGTTTCTATTGCTTCAATCCTCTTAGGATCGATCCTGATCCCATCCTTAGATACGATATGCCCGAGAAGCTTACCTTCCTGCATAGCGAAATGTGATTTCTTTGGGTTCAAATACAGGCCATACCTGCGGCATTTTTCGAAAGTCTGTTTTAGATGGATCAAATGTTCTTCATCGGTTTTAGAGAAAACCGTCAAATCGTCGAGGTAGATTACTACGAACTTGTCTCTTTCTCCTACGAAAGCAATGTCCATAGCACGCTGGAATGTAGCTCCTGCATTCATCAAACCAAACGACATTTTGTCATACATGAATGTGCCCCATGGTGTGGTGAAAGCAGTTTTTTCTCTATCTTGCTCGTTCATGGTGATTTGGTTATATCCAGAGAACCCATCTATCATAGACATTCGATTTGCTCCAACTACCCTTTCTAGGACGTGGTCCATTTTGGGAAGCGAATAATTATCCTTGAGAGAAGACTTATTCAAGTTCTGGAAATCCACACACAGTCTGATTTCTCCGTTCTTTTTCCTAACCGGGACCAAATTTGCCACCCAGTCTGAGTATCTCAGAGGTACGATTATTTTCGCATCTAAAAGCTTTTTAACTTCCTTTTCAAACACGGGAAACAAAATGGGGTTAAACTGCCTAAGCTTTTGCCTAAACGGCTTGACCCCAGGTTTCAAAGGTATCTTGTGCTCTATTATGGAAGTATCATACGTTCTAAGCTCATCATAGGACCAGGCGAAAATATCCTTGTACTGTCTGAGTAGGTCTCTGTACTGGGCTTTTACTTTGGGAGGGAGAAACTTAGATATCTTTACTATCCTGGAGTCTTTTTCAGTTCCGATATCACAGTCCTCCACTTCTTCTGGTTGGGGCTGCAAAGTGGATTTCACAGGTATGTCATTCTGATCGAATAGTCTCTCTAAAGGAATTAAGCCTTTCAAAATTTGGTTTCTTTTAAGGACCAACATACAATGATCCGCTATCTTTTCTCGGAAGGTTTCAGGATCTTCACCCTCTTGCATAATCCACATCGGGTCACTTTGATTCTCTTGGTCTGGGTGAGTTTTAGAGAACTCACCTACTGCTATAAGAAATTTCTGAATTTGTTTGTCATCTTCAAAGACCTGCCAGTGTCGAATATTGTCTGGTATAGAGGGTT
Source organism: Picea engelmannii (assembly GCA_009831015.1). NCBI lineage: Eukaryota > Viridiplantae > Streptophyta > Pinopsida > Pinales > Pinaceae > Picea > Picea engelmannii. Next base: position 7,975 of record WSFP011523003.1, on the reverse strand, counting down.
TGTATCTGATTTCAATGTGATATTTCAGTTTAACGTTCGTGGGAGGAGAAAAGGTTGAGGCTGCCTTAGCCAATGCGTCAGCATGTAGATTTTCTGCGCGAGGAATAAAATGGACCTTTACAGATGAGAAAAAATTCTCTATCAAATCCCAAACGCAATTTCTGTATGTTCTTAGTCTGGGATGCTTGGCTAGGTATTGTCGGTTTACTTGCCTTACTATCAATTCCGCGTCACCGTATACCTCCAAGTTTTTTATATTCAACTTCTTTGCAGCCTCTAATCCTAAGATTAATGCTTCGTATTCACATACGTTATTGGTGTATTCTATGTCCCACTGCAAACGATATGAGAAAGGAACAATAAACTTACCTTCAGGTGCTACCAAAAGTACCCCAATACCAGCTCCTTCAGAAGACGAAGCGCCATCGAAATACATTTTCCAAATACCATTATTGCACAGCTCTTCTGTCAAGGGGATAAACTCTTCCTGCTTCATATCAAGTTCTTCTGGGCTCCCATCTAAACCATCATCAAAAGATAATATGCAATTTCCCAAATCTTGATCTGCAACGTAAATGGGAAAGTTATTTGGGTTTTGAGGATCACTGACGGTATAAGCTAATCTTGTTTCTCTRTACAAAYGAGTGAACTGACCACMAAAAAYAGGGATTGTGGCATATGACATGTCCAATTGTAGAGAACCCCCCAACTTGGCTCCCCATGATYTGGATAACAGCATACCATATTTGGGGGGAATATCTGCGATAACCACATCCATCAAGATACTCTTGACCGGRACCTGAGCCAGGGTAACTACCAGATCTTTTATCATCCCCATACATTTAACCTTTCTYGAATYGAAAGAGTAMAAATTTCCATAGGGTCTAGTGATCTGGAGACCCAACCTCTCCATTATAATTTTGGGCATAACATTATGTGAAGCCCCRGAGTCTAACATACAGTTATGCAGTAACTGATCATGTATGTTCAGGGTGATATAGAAAGGAGCGATGTTGTCTTTGGATCCCTCAAAATGAGGACCAAAGGTGATGTTAGGTCTGTCGTCTTCCAGGTTGATAACATCAGAGTGACTTTCTGACTCATAGACACCCATCACTTTGGCAATTTGCTTCCGATAAGCAGGGTTTTTTGCTAATTCTACCAAAGGAATCGGTATTTTAATTTTGTTTAATTCATTTTCAAAACYGAAAGATGTATTTACCTTGTCCGTTTCTTTGGTTAAGACTTCCGAGCTTTTTCTTTCCGACTTACTTGTCTRGATGGMTTTATCACTCATGATCTTAGTCRAAGATGTAGCTTTATCTATTAGTCCARTTTCCTTTGTTTGGGTTTCAACTTTTTTCACCYYGGACTCTTGAGTATTTGCTACCTTGATTTTATTGTTGGGTAAYAAGGTCTCTTCCAAAGGAGGTTCATGAGCTTGGCCCCTTTGAAGGATTTTCTTAGGTTGATCCGTTGAGGTGGGCTTATTTTTAGATCTTAGGTTGTATTTTGGTTGAAACTCAGCCATTATCATTTMTGTTTCTGGTTGAGATACACAGAGGTCAGTGTGATCACCTTCTTCATCCTCATTTGAYGGTTTTGGGGTATTCAAAWTTTTTTCATAGTCTTCTCGAGTAAAAAATGGCTGCGAACATTCATCACCGAAATTCGCGACTTCATCTTCCGAATCTCCRAAATMTTGGAGGTCATTTGCTCCTATAAAATTTTCGTTTTTTAGTGGAGCTTGTATTTTTTGATCTTCGTTCTTTATTTGTCTCTGTTGATTTTGGGGATTTGGGTTTCTCCTGAAATCCTTTTTATTAGAAKAATCAGCTTTAACCTGTTCCAACTCYATCCTAGAKATTTTGTTAGACARTTMTTTAATTATTCGGGCCATATCATCTACTCTRTCATCAATGTATCTATTTGACCCYGAAGGACCCGYTGGTTCCCTATAACGTCTATTTTCGCGGTTGACTGTTTCTACTTTATCTTTTAATTTACCTGAAGCCATCATATTAGATTCTATTTCGAMAGCAYCGTCTTGCATTCTATTTAGGGTGGCTCCTCTTCTTTCTCGTAAAAGTAGTSCGAAATCCGGCTCGAAAGCTCCCGCGAAGGTTACTTTGGCGGAGGGTTCGGAGGGTTTAACTGCGGCTGGAATCTTATTATAYAGTTTGTTGAATCTCAGGATAAATTCCATAACCRTTTCTGAGTTMTTTTTCTTTAGGGACCCAAACTCGGTAAGATAATATAAGTGATCTTTCTRTTCTCCCCATTGTCTGAGGAAAGCATCTTCCAAAGCGTCATATGACAGGATGGAAKCTRYGGGGAGGCTCCGAAACCAAGTTCGRACCTGTCCTTCAAAGGTATGGACAWGTAGTCTCGAATAGACATCTTCATGCTCGATACCACAGACGTCTGGGAACTGGTCAAAGAAATTTATATGCTCGGCTGCGGTTAGATCTCCCTCCCCRGTGAACTTAGGAATAYTTTTTATGTAGTTTTTCAGGCAAATCATGGAGGGGAACGGGCAAAACCAGGGGAGCGTATCTCGCTGCTACTTTTGMAAATACTCTGGGAGGAGGGACATTTACTTGACCTCCACCACCTCCTCCAGGGGCACCTCCACCACCTCCTACGACRCCTGCCATTGATTTGGGTGTAGAAAATGAGTGTGTAACACACTCTTTGGAATTAGGCGAGACTGGGAAGTTCTGTCGAAGAAAAGATGGTATGCCAACTGTCAACRAACTTTCTAGAGGACCTTTTCCCTTGTGTACAGATGGGGAAGTTGAATGAATCTYACTCCTAACTTCAGAGAGGTTTGACGTCAGATCTTTGGTATCAAACAGAGGACTGCGTGAAGTASAAGGTTCTGAATGGCCTTTAGTCTTTAAAGGTGGGTTTTTAGGCTTATAAAYTGCAGYGGTTGGCTCAAACGAGCCTCTYGCCCTTAACATTTTTTTGGGATCAGTAACAGGCGTGATCAGYTTGCCATCCGGGTTCTATCTGGTACTCTTTCTACCAGAAGCCAGTGTAGGTTTTCGTGGAGTYGCCAAGTGAAAGATTGAAAAATCCTTAAAACTGTGTGTACTCTATGTTCACTATCAAAGAGTCGCACTTTTCAACGAAATAAATGTCGTTTTCCCAGGGAAAAGATTTCGTAACTTCGCTCCYCGGCAAYGGCGCCAGAAAGATGTTGTTCCTGAGTCTGTACTTAAGGCTCAAAAGTACAGTGTCAAGGCATCCGAAAGTAGGTGAAAGATAGGTAAGAGGGTAGCGTCAACCTTCGGTCTAGGAAACTAGGGAAGATTTCTACGTTCGCGTCGTCTAGCTTCCAACTGTTCCTGAGTAGTTATATCTTGTTCAATGGCTGCCCATGAACGTTCAAGTTCCTCCCGGTTATTAGCAGTTTTAAGGATTATGTCAAAAAGGTTTAAAGCAATATGTGTTTGATTAGATAGTCCGGGTTCGATATTAGGTTGTGTTGCTGYAGGGACAGTCAYTGAGGAACAATAATAGTAGGAAATGATTTAACGAGAKATTTAAACGCTRTTTCAATTTGGTCGAAATAAAGAGAAATTTTTACTTAAGAATAAAATAGAAATGCAAATTTGAAGGCTCTTTCCCGTAACTGTATTAATTTTAATAAAAAGGTGTGGAGTGAGAGAAAAACATTTMGCTGCACATAACRCGAGGTTCCTGTCAAAGAGAAAAMTWACATATAAACATAAGAGGAAATTAGTATAGAAATAATTGACACATCACAAATATAGATGTAATTCTGTAAGTGCAAATTGGTCTTACACCCGCTGATAGCTGGTGCAGAGGAAAGACAATAATCAATTACAGAAAAATGAAAATCTTTAGTTATAGTAGTGGTCGTACTAAATTATAACAGAACATATCAATTATGAATAATGTAATGAAATGAAACATGAAACACGAAGAAACAAAATCGTAACACAGTGTTGACGGAATCGAGAATCTCCATATTTGCTTGTATTAACTTCTCGAATGCAAAAAACTCTATTACAATTGACTCAAAAAAGGTCCAGCCCTGTTTATTTCGTTCTGTGATATATTTATACATCTTTACAGATCAGTTAGAATCTATACGGTTACATAAATTAGGTTACAACCGAGAGGAGCGCAATTGCTCCCTTTCTCTTGCTCTATCTTTACTTGGTGCTAGGTGCTCGTCTTTGTGCTGATTCGGTGCAGGCGATACATTTTTCTACAAACTGAGATACGAGCCGTGAAGGCTCTAATTGACAACTGGCCTCGGCGAAGTAACATTCTCGGGCTAATTGCTGTAGCTTGTCTCCCATTTGTGCATCGACAATGTCGAGGGCACTTAGTTGCGCGCTAGGTTTGATGAAGTGCTTATCAATTTTGGCCATGTCCACCGTATCCATCTGGGAGATGTCAGCCAAATATCTCTCATCTTTTTCCTTCAGATCGAATGAGATCTGTTCCATGTTTATTTGCATCAATGCTTTTGCATCGCCTCGGCTGTCAATATACAACAACTCGCCATCTCTGGAATTAAAAGCTTCTTCTAAAGAGAGGATTACCTTTTGGACCTGTTCCTTTCCCAGGGCTATGTTATGCTCCCAATCTTTCAATAGAATATTGCCTCTGGTTTGTTCAGGGATGGCAAGCCCAGGAACGTCCGCCGAAAACCTGTTATTTGTGGCGATTACTGCGTCCTGGAAAGCGACCCGAGCCACTTCAGCCTCCCTTTCCCTGGAAGTCAGGTTCTTGGACACTTGATTCACCAACAGACAGTTCTCCCGAATCTCTCCTATCCTGGCAAGCAAATTCTGCTGTGCCGAAAACATTTTGCTCCGAATCTCACTAGCTCGGGATTTAAATATGCTGATATTTATTTCTTTTCTCTTGGCGATTTCTGCTCGAGCCTGCAATTGTTGAATCAGATCTCTCTGTTGACTCACCTGCGCTCTACCATCTCAGACCACCAACTGTGCTTGCTCAAGCTTAGTCTTGAGTATCTCTATTTCCTTTTTATCAGCTAGTCGTGCCATTTCTATTTCCCCACTCACCTGACCTTTAGCACTTTCTGTGGCCGAAGCTACTATGGCTTCGAGAGTCTTGATTAGACGATTCTTTCTTTTGAGCTGGTTTTTTAACATCCCGACCGAGAATTGATTCTTCGATGCATACGCTCCTAGCGTTCCTGCGATCTCCATGGCAAATTCTTCATTCTTTTTGTTCTTTCCATCGGTCATAACCTTGAATTTTTTAGCAGTTGATCCTTCGTCCTGGTAGAACTCCCTTTTCACCACCGCTTTTCTCTTTTTGTCAGAAAAGAACTCGTTTGGGGGAAGTTCTTCTGCTCTGATAGGCCTCAGTTCCTCATCGAAAATCCATCCTTATTCTATATTTCCTTGCGTCGACTGCAAGGGGGTGACAGAAGTGATAGGTTCCTCGATCTGTTTCGCTTCCTTTCCTGGTGTGACGACTGAGTCCTATTTCTTCGGAGGATCAGAGGTCTTCGTCTCAGTTTCTGGATTCTGGGTCTCTGGCGGGTCCAGATTCTGTGTCTCTGCTTCGGGCTTATTCGTTTGCTCCTCCTCATTATGGCTTTTTCCTGAACCAAAAATTGCTTCTTTGGGGCCTTCATCATCCTTCGGTTCCGTCTCAGAAATGCCCGGGCTCCCTCCGCTCAACACTGTAGGAAGACAACTTCGTCTGTTTTCCTGAAACTTTAATACAGAGGCCATGTCTTCGGGTGCTAAAGATCGGATTCGAACTAGCACTTCCCCATAAGACCTAGCCCCTCGAAAAATGTCATCCGGGGGTGAACACTCGTGTTCAAACCTCTTCAGTCCACAATTAGCTAAATGGTTGCTTACAATTTTTTGAGGATCATGTTTTTTATACTCAATGGAGACCAAACTCAGGTCTTCCAGGGCTGCAGCCTCGGCTTTGGCATGCCCAAAATCCAATAAAGAATAAGAATTTAGCCGAACGGGGAAAAATGGCCATACCTTCTTCGAAGATGCTTTAAGTTCTTTACTCACCCCGCCAATCACTGTTTGTCAGGCGATCTCGTGACAAGCCAGCTTGTCGGGGATGAACAATGGTAGTGCAAGCGGGGGAACAACAGCTCCGAACACTCTGAAATAGGAAAATTATGCTTCTACATATCAGTCCGCTATACCACTCAGATTTGTGGCAATTCTATCCGAGATACGAGGTGGTGAGCGACCAAAAATGGTGATGTGCAAGGGCACCATCACCCAATTGAAAATTTCGTAAATGAATTTGTCCGCTTTATTCTCCCACAGTTTGTCATGATACTCATGCACGGACTTCTCTTGGACTGGATTCCAAGCCCAACTCATCAAAGGGAATGGTGTCATAGAACATACCGCGTCCATAATGTATGCGGACATGAAAAAAGAGGATGGTCTCCTGCTTGCCTTCTGCTCCCGATACTCTGAGACCCGGTTGAACAAACTGTCCGAGAGTATTTTTGCCCAATTAAACGAGCAACCTTCTGCTACCCGAAACATGAGAGGTACCCATGCAATGTAGAAATGCGATGTATCCTCCTTTTCAAATAGTCGGCATGTCATCATTGCCACATACATATACTGTGGCTCCAGTGAAGCGATTGAATAAACGCCCTGGTCATTTGCTCTGAATTTCGCAGAGTGCGAAACCTAATCTTTTATCAAACCGGGCATGGTTTTGTCATATTGATTGCACTCCTTCTCTTTGAATCCCTCCAGGAATTCAACATCATATGTGTATTCAGATGTTGTTGGGAGCTTATACATGGTTTGGATATGCTCTGGTCTAAAAGTCCCGACCGTGACCCATTGGTCGTTCATAATAGTTTTGGTGGGTAGGTCTATGTGATCCAACGCCCATCGGATCATGTCATAATATGGGAGCAACTGTGGTCTGGTTGCTACCCGATGCATTCCAGATTGCACAACTATCTTGTATTTGGTGTTCAGGTCATCCTTTTCGTTGTCGTTAGAGTCTGAGTAATTCACCAACTCAGATTGCAGAATATCTGAAACAAACGACCAGCTAGGGACTGAGCCGCCACTCCGGGGTGAAGTATCGAAGACATTGTCTGAGCCCTGCGCTGCAATCTCAACATTCGCCTTTGCTGCTTTCCGTGGAGCCATAGTTGAAGCTTGCGTTTTCGCCCTTCTGCGATAGACCTGTGTATACATGCATAAATTAGTTCACTGGGAAAATGATGAGCTCTACGTGTTTATGAAAAATGTTTTCATTATAAAAAATGAAACTCCTGTATATATTTGAAAATTCGGTACTTTTCGGAATAAGTCTGTCAAATTGCAATTAGAAACAAATTTATTGCGTAAAATCCGATTTTATCTATTCATAGATTCACCCTAATTCTTCATTAATGTCATCAATGTTAGACGGTTTGATAGTCAGTCGGAGTGGGGAGAGAGATGGTTACCTCGAGAAATGTGCAAGCCTCGATGCGCGGGACATATCTCACTTTATTTTAAATTATCAAAACTTAGCAACGTTAATAACTTTCTCGCTGTTCACTGCATCGTGAATTTCCTTTTAACATTTTGAGTCCCCAACTCGCGAGATCGCGAGGACCGACTTTGGCTTAAATAACATTAATCGTGATTTGGAACTTCATTAATTTTATAATCAATTTATTTTGCCACATCGCGACTTCGGAACTTCGAAGACAAATTTCTGGGAGATTAGTACACCGAGTCGCGAAAATGCGAGATGGTGATAATTAAGACTCAATTAAGGGGAGAAAAATATTGGATTAGGTGATTAATTAATCAAGTTATAATTACGTCGTGACCTCGTGAGTCGGGATTTTAGACGTCGTAACTTTATAAAAGATAGTGCCGAGTGGCGAAACGCCGAAAACAGATTTTAACCAGGGTTAGCCTTGTTGCTTTAGTCTTTGACCAGGGTTAGCCCGAAA
>WSFP011523002.1:0-12419 GCA_009831015.1 Picea engelmannii | reverse complement strand
ACCATAAGCAATAAAAAACTGTAGAAATAATGGGTCCAGGGAAAAACTAGATCTGAAGAGAAAAAGCGCAAACACACTAATTGGCTTATTTGAAGAAGATTAAAGCCTCAACTGATAAGAGACTGGATCTAGAACATGAGATGGAGTCTGCGAAAAATCTTGCAACCTCTAAAAAACACGCAGCCAAAGAAACACCGGGAGGAAAAATCTGTCGAGAGGCTCCCAATCGATCAGATCCGCCCACTAAAAGGCACAACCATCAACAAAAAAGAGGAACATATAACAATCCCCACTCTCGGAAGAGCATCCAAAAGCAACGGATCTGCACATAAACGCCATGGAACCCATGACTAGTGGCTACATGAAACCTCGGCACCTTCCAAACAACTCAATAAAAAAAAAACTCCAACGATGGCATCCATCAAGGCTGCCTTTGCCCCACCGCCACAGAGGAGAAGAATACAAGCACAAAAACGACACAGAAAGGGAGAATATTTTGCGGTTGAGGAAACCCTAACTATAGACCACCTCCCCCCTTCACCCGAGATTGTTAATAGTTTGATTACAGAAATAATTATATATATATATATATATGAAAAAGATCCATAGATAAATCATACAATCATATAACACAAAATATGAATATTGGTTGAGGCCTTCAAACTGAGCTAAAAGTCTTTCTAACACCAAAATATAACTTAGGCCTATTCTAAAGCTAAGACTAAATTATTGCCAAGTATAATGCCCAACATACTATTTTAAAAGTAATATAATATGATGATACACATTGAAAAGTTAACAGAAAAATTAAAATAATGGGCCCTTTGGAGCTTCTTCCACCAATTACTACACAATCATTATAATTGGCTTGTCATTGCTTTGTTACATGTTTAGTTGTCCCAAAAATAAGGCCTCCTTGCTAGTTTCATTTTTACTCCCATAGGAATAGTGGTGATTTTTTTTGTGGACTTATAATCTATAGGAGGAGAATTTATGGGTTTCTCCAAAGAGAGGCCCAAGTATTCCACCACCCTCTAAACCTATGTGCCAAGGATTCACATCACCCTCTTAAGTTTAATTTGCTTTTTCCTGTATGAATGCATGGAAACTTTAAGGCCTTTTTCCCAAAAATAAGGCCTCCTTGCTAGTTTCATTTTTACTCCTATAGGAATAGTGGTGATTTTTTTGGTGGACTTATAATCTATAGGAGGAGAGTTTATGGGTTTCTCCAAAGAGAGGCCCAAGTATTCCACCACCCTCTAAACCTATGTGCCAAGGATTCACATCACCTTCTTAAGCTTAATTTGCTTTTTCCTGTATGAATGCATGGAAACTTTAATTTCAACTATGTCTCAATCTTTTCCCCTACTCTTGATTTACCCTAGTTCATGTGAAACACCCTTCTATCAACCCCTCTTTCAAGAGATATTCTTCATGAAACTATACATCTCAATCATCTCTCTACCACAACATTTAATACATATTTTAACCAAATCCAAATCATAGAAGATGCAACAATTGTTTTCACAATGACAATGAGACATGTTTTCCCTTGTGTGATAATACATTTGAGCTAATATATAGCTAATGAATAATGCCTTCTACGACCTTTTAGAAGCTAGTCACTTAGACTCTAGACTAAACCATAAAGCTAGATCCCTAAATAAAAATGGAAGTCACTAGAGTTGAAAGTAACAACCACTGCATGGAGCCTCAACACTAGAGACATATCCCACCACCCTAACCCAACTACACCAGAGCTCACATAGAATATAAACATACCAAGGCATATCCCGCCACTCTAACCCAACTACACCAGAGCTCACATAGAGTATAAACGTACCAAGGCTATGTCAAGGGTCAAACCTCCTTGCCAAACTCACATGTAAAGAAACAAACATGTAGAATAATATTTATCATCCAAGTGTCACCAGGGTATTAACACAAGATGGTGTCGAATTTAATGTAACCTTTCCCACATGCTTGTGATTGTAGTTGTTCAATGGGTGGATATTCAAGATACACATGATATTTTTCAAGGGATAAATTTGGATATTTCTTCCCCTTCATGTGGACCTTCCTTCATGCGGACACTAAAGTTAGCTTGATCATCTACCATTTTGTTTTTCCCTTTTAACACTTGGAAGTATTCAATTTTACCAAGGTCATTAGCAAGATCCAATGATATTTCAATCAATCTATCCATAGTCACATTTCTAGGGATCATTTACATAAGAAGAGCTCCTATGATTGAGAAGTCCCCTAAGATGGTGGCATCAACAATTCCTCTTTCTTTGAGCAAGCACAGTCTTGGTAGATTGTCATTTCCTCAACTTCATTATTGGTGGTGACTCCTAAACCCCATGTGAAATTTGTTTTTTTGTTTTCCTCAAGATCATAGAGAACCCCCCTCACTCTTGGCACCTTAACCCTTTTTTTAATACTCGTTTTTTTTTTTTAAATTGTTTTTTTTTTAAACTTCTTTTTATATGATGATTTTTTATTTTTTTTATTTTGTTTTTTAAGTAAAATTTTATTTATTTAAATGTGTCTTTTTTCAAAATAGTGTAGTTTTTTCTTAACATATATTTTTCAATAAAAAAATTAAATGAAGGTGATTTTGTTCATATTGATTGTTTATGAGCTTTTTATTTAAAAATCTATAAACATTATTACTATTAAAATAATAATTTATATTTTAGATTTTTTGTATAGCGAAAATGACATCAAGGATCAAGAGCTACAATGATAATCTCCAAAACCAAAATTGATATGGATTTTATGAGCGGAACAAAATGAATAACATATTGAATACAATAACACAGAGATACAGAGAACAACAACAAATATCCAATGAACAATAACTTCTATTGAATAAATAAAATAGGCTGAAACAGTAAAACTGCAGATTTAAAAACAATTTGCTTGAATGGTGGTAGCTATATCTGAGAATAGATGTGGCTCCTACGTGCATCCGTCTGAGTAGAATGATTACAATGAGGCTCCAAAGGCCTTTTTAACATTACTCATGAATTCCAAAACCCTAGACATCCAAAAACCTAACCCTAGGAGATGAAACTCCAAAAGTTATGTGGGCCTCGATGGGTAAGTTGGTACCTCAACTTCCTGGGGTCATAAATTTTGCATACGACCTCCATTTTAGGCATGTGATAATCCATTGGAAAGGTATTTTCGAGAAATACAAATTATGCCATCAAAATCTGATTTTTTCTATAGTTTGACTGTGGCAAGCCAAAAAAAAAATTGTTTAGGGCCCCAAAACGGCTCTAGAAGGACAAAAAGATGTACTGACATGAAAACTTCCAAAATAAGCTAGTTGGATTAGGTGGGTGGCTACCAATATCAAACTGGAAGCTGTGTAGGGATTCATACATCCTTGGAAGTGTAGAACCCATAATTACAAATAATTACAGAAGAACGTGTTGAACTATAAATTGTCAAGAGGAGTCAGTTGGAATAGGTGGGTGGCCACCAATATCCACCTGGATCAGTCCTCCCCCCTTAGGAAGCAATGGTATCCATTTCATTGATTTTCCCCATCAGGTGAGGAAATTTCTGCTGAATTTGGATCTGGGTGAGCCACTTTCCTTGGTGTAGGAGCTTCCCTGCCCTGACAACCCGATAAAGTTGGATATTCTATTGACGAGTTCCCTTGACTTGTGTGTCCACTATCTGATTAGTGGATTTATGTTCCATGCAATCAGGATTGAGATCTATTGGTTTCAACTATTCTACGATCTCCAATGTGTCTAATAATGGTGGAAAATATGGTCGAAGAAGGTCCACATTGAACACTGAGTGCACGCCAAGGAAGGGGGGAGTGTTGAGCTCAAAATCATTGTCACCCACAACCTTGGTGATTGTGTAAGGTCCATAGCAAAGTGGACATAGCTTCTGATGGGGCCCTGTAAGGTTTTCTTTCTACAAATGTAACCATACCTTGTCTCCCAAATGAAACTTGTGTGGTACCTGGTATTGATCATGGTGTTGCTTGTACTTAGCATTGGATTTTTGCAAAATCTCATGGACCTATTGGAAGTTGTGTTTAATATGCTTAATGAATCTGGTGGATTTTTTGGCCTCAGACTAAACATTGGAAGAATATGTTTGTGTGGTTGCAAGAGGTAGTGCAACATCAATGGGAATCAAAGGTTGGAATCCTAGCCCCACTTGAAAGGGGCTATGTTTGGTGGAGCTATGGAGAGCCCTGTTGTAGCTATGTTGAAAACAGAGAAGTATCTCATCCCATTTACTTGGATGCTTAGATTTATACATGTGCAGGATGTGCACAGTGATCTGATTGGATAACTCTATTTGGCCATCGGTTTGAGGGTGGAAGGTAGTGGATTTAGTGAGCTTGGTGTCCAACAATGTCTAGAGAATCGATCAAAATGTGCTAAGGAACATGTTGTCCTGATTGGAGATGATGGTCTGTGGTATCCCAAAATGGACCCACACTCGTTCGAAGAAGAGATTGGCAATATCTCTCGTTGTGATGCTCTTCATGAAGGATGTGAGAATGCCCATATTTGAAAACCGATCAACCACCATAAATACACAATCATTTTCGTTCTTGGTGTGGATGGAAGGCCAGACATGTAATCCATCGAGATGGATTCCCAAGGCCTCTCTGGAGTAGGAAGAGGGGTATATAATCATTGCTTCTTGATGGATGGATTGGAAATGTCATGAGCAATGAAAAATCCAATATACCTGTTGAAGTCTTGTTGAAGTTTTGGCCAATAAAAATGTTTTTGTAGAATGGCCACAATTTCCTCCACACCAAAAGGTCCTGCCATCCGACTGTAGTGATCCTCCCAAATCAACTTTGCACGCTCTCTTGCAGGAACACAGAGATGGCCCATATGGAATACAATTCCATCCTGATTGTGAAAAGAGTTGACATTCACACCTGTACCCAAGATCTAATAGGTGGTGTAAAAGTCAGGATCTCGTTGATAAAATTGGGGCCACTAAGATGCCCCATGCCCACAGGAATGGAGCACAGTGGTGAGTGAAGCCACGGGAGGTTGACTGAGGTAATCAATGACACTATTTGTGCTCCCTATCTTATAATTGATGTTGATATGGAACTGTTGCAGGTATGTGGACCATTTTTTATGGTGGTCATTCTGTAACTTCCCTTGTGTTTGTATGAACTGCAGAAGCTTGTGATCATTGTGGATGTTTGTCTCCTTTCCCAGAATGTAATGTTTCCATTGATGATAGGCTTGTACAATGGAATACATTTCCTTGTCATAGGTTGGGTATTTCCATATGGTATATGAGAGTGTCTCACTAAGGTATGCTACTAGATGACCATGTTCAGTGATAATTGTTCCTACACGATAGTCAGAAAAATCAGTCTCAATCTCGAATGATTATTGCAAACAGGGTAAGGAGAGTACTGGAGCTTAGCACAATCAATTCTTCAGATCATCAAATGCTCATTTTTGTTCCTTCTCCCATGAAAATTTTTCCCTACCACAACCCTTGGTCACTTAGCTAAGGGCCCATGCTGTATGTGAGAATCCCAAAACGAACTGTTGGTAGAAGTTGGCAAGTCCCAAGAAGCTCTGAAGCTTGATTAGCATGGTTGGTGTTGACCAGTCATGGATGAATTTGATATTAGTTGGATCCACATGTACTCCATGCTCATCAACAATGTATCCCAAGTATTAGACCATGTTCATGCCAAAACAGAATTTTTCCAAGTTGGCATATAACTTGTGTTTCCGTAGAGTGCTCAAAACCTGTTGAATATGATCCATGTGCTCCTCCCAAGTTCTATTGAAGATGAGGACATCATCCAAATATACCACCAAAAAATAGTTCATGAAAGGTCTCAATACACCATCCATCAACCTCATGAAAGTGGTTGGTGCATTTGTTAAGCCAAAGGACATGACCATCCATTCGAAGAGAGCTTCTTTAGATTTGAAAGTTATCTTCCATACATCATTCAGTTATATGGGAACCTGGTGGTAGCCAGACTTTAGGTGAATCTTGCTGAAGAACTTTTCCCCCTTGAGTTGGTCAAGAAGGTCATCAATTTGGGGAATTGGGTACAGGTTCCTGACTATGATTTTGTTTAATTCTATGTAATCAATGCAAATATTCCAAGTGTTGTCTTACTTCTGCACCAGTACAATCAGACTTCCATAAGGGGAGGAGTTGGGTTTGATGTTCCCCTTTTGAAGCAACTCTTGGATCTGACGCTTGATTTTTTCATTTTCCATCAGCAACTAATGATAGACTGGTTCATTAGGAAGAGATGCACCAAGGGTTAGATCAATTGGATGCTTGATTTGGTAGTGCATTTGTACCCCGGTGGGTGAGGAGAAGATGTCTCTATACTCTTTCACAAACCCGTCCAATTGATTCTGTTGCAAAGAAAGGATATGTCTCAAGGCCACAGATGTGGTAGTGACCTTCTTCTTACTGTGAGCATGGATCACAAAGAAGATGAACTTCCTATTCTATGAAATGAACTTACTGCATTGCTTAGTAGAGATTAAAGAAATAGCGGTAGATGGCGCTACCTCTGGTATATGTTGATGGGGCCTAAATCCCTTTAACTCAACATCATGAACCAGACCCACTACTGAGGCCCAATTAGACTCTACAGAATTTAATGGTGGAATGGTTCTCCAGATCTTGCGATCTGACCGAAATAATCGATGGGATTTACGTTTTCTTGTGAAGGTTTTCTCCTCCAGTTCAAACGTTCTCTTTTTTGTGTTTTTCTCTTAGATGGGACTGATATAAGATAAATTCGGTATTAACCAACTAGGTAACAAAGTGGGAACAAACTAAACTACTGGAGAAGAGGCTGAGCTTGGGATAACCCTTTACTCTAGCGTGCAGGCAATGATCATCTACCACAGGCCTGGTACTAATACGTTAACCATGTGAATATTCTAATTATTGACTGAGGTAAAACTTATCATAAGAAAACATGCATGTAATAAATGACGACGGGTAAAATAATTCACTCAATTCTAATCATCAATCACATAATAACACAAAAATTCATTTTCATCATTAAAGAAAGAACTATAAAACATTGCATCAAATAACTTATCAATAGATTTAATATCTCTTACTCGTTAATGCATCCATTCATGAGACGAAATAGGAAATATTTCTTCTCCACATCCAATCATGCATGCATTTGATGAAAATATAAACTTGTCTCTGGTCCAGAATGACTTCTCAATTAAAGGCAGCTCTGAAATATTTCTTAACAAGACCAAAAATGAGATTTTCTTGCAACCACCATCGACCCTTAACTAATCGTTCAATGCTCCTATTTATAACATAAAATTAACTAAAAATAACAGTTGAAGTGCAGATAAGTAAAAAAAAATTCACCACATGGCGTTCTCTCCTATCAATTTATCTAAGAGTCATCTCAAGGTATCACTTAAGAGGGTGACTCTTCTCATACTTCAACCACTTGATGAAATCCTTGTAGGTGTTGGCATATGGGAACCTATGTTGTTCCATCAGGGACATGTAAATCTCTCTTATCTCTACCATATGTGCTCAATACTTGACTAGAATGGCACTTAATTGTTGTATCATAGCCTGAGCTTTGATCGAGTGTTTCGTAAACTATTGCACATGGTCTGGTGTCGTGTCTATCACCTTTTCTATTTATTCGACCCATGATGAATCTTTCTCGGTGTGCGATTTGACTATGTCGTGCAAGTTGAAAAAGTCGTTGGGCATGCCAAACTCGAGTCTGATATCCTTCATTGCCTTGTTGATTTTGACCCAGTGCTTCTCACACTTGGCCCATTTTTCTCAAATATCCTAGTGAGGCTCCGGTGCCATTTTTTCCCAATACTTGGACGATTTCATGATGCGGTCAACGTTGCTTTATCTTAACACCCGAATGTCATGCTCTTCAGCGTTTCCGCCCTTTTGCACCATGATGATATACTCAATTCTTTCCACAGCCTGTTGCGCTTTCTCGTACCACAACTCCATATCTTTGCACATAGAAAATTTCATGAGGGTATCTTCCTAGAACTCGACTATCCTTGTAGTGAATAGGTGTCGTTCATATGTGAACTTGTTGTAGGCCTCCTTGAATTCGCTCTTTAGGTACATCATGGCCTGTGTGGTGTCTTGATAGTATTTCTAAAAATGGCGCAAATTTTCTAGTTCCTTCAGGGAAGCAACCAGCTCCTCTTCATCTCTTTTAGCTCTATCCAGGGTTGCATCTGTGATTTCCATCCATGTGTCGATGAGTTCAAACGTTTTAGCATGCTCTGTGTTGATTATATGTTCCTCTGTAGTGATGAGGATGGAGCGATCTAAAGTGATCCTCCTCTTCTTGGTGGTTCTTTGGATGATAGCCTTCCTTTTTCGATCATAAGCTATAACATGCATGTCGGCTACTTCGTCCACAGGTTTGGGAATCTGTTGATCCCCCCATGTGAGTATGTTCACTAAAATTCTGATGGTATATATTTGTTCAAGATTGGGCTCTTGAACTTCCTCGTTGTGCTACGAAGGCTCGACTTTTTTCTGTCTCTCATTAGGGGTTTGAGTACCAATTGAAATAGAGGCATCGGGGATAGACTCGATACTTACTTGTTCATCAGTCGTTGAAACACCGATTTCCTGTTGCGAGGCTCTTTCCATTGGTTCATCTGACCCTGGATCATCCTTCAGATTATTTTCTTGGATCTCTGGTGCGTCGGATAGCTTAGTGTCTAGGACACTCTCGACTTCTTGTTCTTTCTATGGAACCTCCTGAATTTGGATGTCAGGAATAGGGGAAGGTGTCTTCTTTGGTCCCTTTTCTTCTTCGACATGCACAGGGGTCACAAGAGATACTTCTGGGCTCTCATAATGTTCATATATATTTATTAACTCGCTTAAGGGGTTTGACGCACCGGTCCTTTGTGATGCTTCGACAGTCCCTGATTGAGCCGAAACATCTGTCGGTGATCCGGCCAGTGGAGTTTTGAATTTAGGGTCATCTAACCTAGTAATTGCATCAAGTTCTATGAATTCAGGTTCGCTTGGTCCCATTTGGCTCTCATCTAGGTTATCGCCGGGGAGCCTTGCCATGTTTATGATGTCTAGATCATGTTTTACTGCCTTATAAAACATAAGCATGTTTATCTATAGTAGGATAATTTAGTTCATCCCCCTGAATATTAGTTCTCATGAACGATACCGTGGCTTCATTTTTGTCATCATCCATCTGAGTTAATACCGCGACTAACGACTGGTCGGAGGTGAAAGTATAGAGGAAGAAATCTTTGTTGAAATCGGGAATTCGCAGTACTAGGGATTGAGATATTGCAATTTTAATATTGTTGAAGGCCTTCTTCCATTCATCATCCCACTTAAATTCAACATTCTTACGAATCATTTTTTGTAGGGGTTTGATGGTTTCCGCGAAATCGGGAGTGAACTTCCTCACAAAATTGATTTTCCCGAAGAACGACTGCATAGCCTTCTTGTTGTGAGGCAATGGAAGCTGACCTATAGCCTTAATTATTTATAGGTCTATGTGAATTTCTACTTGAGATATAATGTGGACTAATAACTTACCTTCCTCGACACCAAAAATAGTTTTCTTAGGGTTTAAGGATATTTTGTATTTCCTACACCTTTCAAAAATCTGGGTTAAGTGCTGGATGTGGTCTTCTTTGTTCTTTGAGTACACAGTCATGTCGTCCAAGTATACTACTACACACTTGTTGATTAGTCCCCGAAATGCTACGTCCATGTCTCTCTGGAAGGTCACTCCTGCATTGATTAACCCAAAAGGCATGTGTTTTCAAGCGAAAGTTCCCCACTTGGTTTGGAAGGTAGTTTTCAAGCGACCTTCCTCTGAAACCAGAACTTGGTTGTAACCTGAGAAACCATCCAGTGGGGATAAAATATCAAAGCAAGACACAGTTTGCAAGAGTTTCTCCATTGGTGGGACTGGGTAGTTGTCCTTTTCTGAAGCTTTTTTGAGGTTTCTGAAATCTACGCATAGGCAAATTTCACTAGACTTTTTCCTCACAGGAACCAAATTTGCTACCCATGCGGATTGTCTAACTTGAAAAATGATCTTGGCATCGAGTAGTTTATTTAAATCCTGACACATGAGAGGTTCCAGGGATGGATGATACTTTCATAGCTTCTATTGAAGGGGTTTCACTTCGAGTTTTAATGGGATAGTGTGTTGAATAATATGAGTATCGTAAGTTTTCAAATCTCGGTAGGACCATGTGAAGACATATTGATATTGTCTGAAAAGTTTTAGATATTCCCTCCTTTCCTCTTTAGATTTTTTCTTACCAAGATTAACATTCTTGGGGTTTTCCGGGGTTCCTAGATTTATAGTTTCATGCATGGGACATGAACTACCGGTCTTCGTGTTTTTTGACCCCTTAAATCGTTCCCTCATGTCAAAAAGGTTTTCTAAGTTGGCTATACCTTCGGTATCTTATGAGACCTTGGTTTTTTAGTCGATTGATCTATCTGAGGATCGACTTCTACTGATTGTTCCTGGAATACTTCATCGTCAATAGCCAAGTCCTTAAAATTATCCCGGTTGGTAAATTTTTTATGATATGTTCATCTCCTTCAAAGACCTTCCAATTAGAAATATTGTTAGGCACTAACGGTTTGTAAAGTAGATCCATAGTGAACTGGGAGGCTTCATAATATTCTAGAGGTGATAGCATTGAAGTAGTGGTGGCCAGAGAATCAACAAGATGTTCTTTGCTCTGGGAATCACTATAATGTTGAAAGCTTCAAAATGTTATATGAGCCTGTGCACTTCCTATTGGTAGTTCTTTAGGTGTGGAGAGTTGCAATGTATAGTATTCCTTATCTTCTTGACAATTATTTCAGAGTCTCCAAAAACCTTCAATTCTTTGACATTTAAGTCTATGGCTTTCTTTAGCCCCTGTACTAGAGCTTCATACTTGACGGTGTTGTTTGTGCATTCAAACTCTAGTCTACAGGATAGGAAATGTCATTTACCTTTAGGATTAATGAGGATGCACCCTACCCCAAACCCTTCTTGAGATTTAGAGCCATCAAAGTATAAGGTCCACACTTGTGGGCATAATCTTTCAGCTTCTTTCCTGTCACTTTCCTCTTTTCTTCCTAATTGTTCTATGATTTCTAACGTGGGTTCTTGGAAGAAAAGGGTTTCTTCTGTTGTTGTCGACAATTCCTCCTGAAAATCCATTTCAGAGTTTTGGGTAAGGAGGACATTAGATGAGAGAGGAGAGAATTTCCCAAAGTAGGAATCACAGGAGTAATTTCCTAGTACAGGAAAATTTTTCGATGAGGGCTCATTTAGGGTTTCTAGGTCAGTGACCGTATGTTTCAGATATCTTTCCCTATCAAGTCTGATCATATTTTTGTGTCCCTTTAATGGAAACCAAAGTTGAGCCCAATCTGTACTAAAGTATTAGTTTAAATTTTCAGACCAATCTCAGATTAATAACAACATGTAAGCTTCTAGGATATCTATTGCAATGATGTAAATCACTTTGACAAACTTAGGATGTGTTGCTATTCTAATCATTACATCTTTGAGTTCTCCCATGACCTTCACCTGGGTTCTGTCTAGTTTTATTACATGTTTATCGATTTTGAGAGGTATTGCATTTAGTTTTTTTCAAATAGACAGTGGCCTAAGATTAGAGGATGCTCCTGAATTGACCAAACAATTATGGAGGTTTATGTTAAAGACTTTGAAAGTTAAAAGGAAAGGAGAGACAAAAGGTTTTCCCTTCTTTTCTTCAGATCAAGTGTTCATAGTCGGTTTATTCCCTAGATCTATGGGGATTATATTTCTTCCTAGGTCAGTGCTCGTCGCAGGAATTTCTAGTGATTTTAAAGCCTGTAACAAGAAGTCTTTTTACTGAGGGATTCTACATATGTCCATAACTGATATATTAGCCTTCAACTTCTTCAAGTATTCTACTATGTTGTAATCCAGTTTGTGTGATTCTCGCGTATGGATGTTTATAGGGTTCTTATGGGTAGAAAATGGTGCTTTTGGGTGATCGGTCTTTGATCTTCCTCTTGAACTTTGGGTCATAATAAGTTCGTTTGAGATAGGTTGAACCCTACTTCGTGTTTGCACAACCAAGACTTCTATGGGTGGTTCTTGGACTTCACATAGGTCATCGAAAGGCATAGGTACATCAGGATCCCATATCAACATGGTTGTTTCTTCCGATGGATAAACCTCTCCATGATCGATGATATTTATAGTTGACCCTCTTGATTGTTCGGTTAGGGAGACCCTCATCTAGAAACCGATTAGCCATGAAATTCATGGCATGCACCCATTGAGGGAAGTCTCTTTTAGATTGGTTCTCTTGGCGATAAGTGCAGAAAGATTCAGATGCTACATTTTC
>WSFP011523001.1:0-25328 GCA_009831015.1 Picea engelmannii | reverse complement strand
CCTTCATCACCTGCTTTTCTCCTAATCATTTTCACTAAGAATTATTCACTTAAGAAAGAAGAGAAATCAGCGCAGTCACCGGATGCTTCAGACAAGAAAGAAAGAAGCAACCACCAAGTTTTCTTGGACTCATGTACTAATGGGGAACTGAATGTACTATGGTAGGCAAGGAGGAAAACAAAGGGAAACAAAAGCAGGACATTAAGCACTAAACATGCTCGTAAAGGTGAGTCCATGCCATCAGATTTGCTTGGATTCCTGTTCAAAGCAAAGTTAGCTCTTCACAAAAAGAAACCATCTTGTGTGACAATATAAAAATGTCAAAGATTTCTCATGGCCCTTCTCTGAACTTGGGATATGTAACAAGAGATGCAAGGACAGCAAAGACAACAAAGAACACTAATGGTTAGTTGTAGGATGCAATCCTAGTTCAATGCTCCATTAAGGAAGGTCATATATATATATATATATGACACCCTATGTAGTGGGCAGAAGGATGTCGCCATTTATGGCAGCATAGCTGCATTGATATAGCGGCCTAGTAGCAATTATTTTACTACCCCTCAAGCTAAATAATGGTTTGCTCTCAAGATTAGAAATAATAGGAGAGAGCACAACTATGTGTGTGTGCGTATACATCTTATTGAAAAAGATGTGTTCGCTTATCTTTTTAATGTTGCATGAACGCATGGCCAAATAAGAGGTATCTTTCTTCAAGCTTGAGAACAAATATTAACTGCACATTTTATTGATGATTCAGTGCTCACCCCAGAAATTTCTCGTGACTCAACAGAAGGCACCTTACATTGCCTATATGTTTTCAACAAAATTGTTGAAGCCTTTATATCAGGGAAAGAATATTATCCTACTTGACTTGGTAAAAAATCGAAAATAGCCATGACATGTAAAAGCTGAAATTTGGGTATCCCTTTCAGAATTGATGCACTCTTAAAGACTTCATGGAACTGGATTCTACAAAAATTCGAGGATATCTTCAAAGATGGGCATTCTAGGACGCCCCTCTTGTTAGACATATCATTGCTACAAACAAAATTTGGTGACAAGTACATGAGCAAAGAGTCCCTCTTTGGTCCAATGTACTTTTTGTGTGTCTCATCCTCCCACTTAGGCTGCCTTTTATTATGTTGAGTTGACCCTAAATCCAAAACCCTAGATCTTCTCCAAAGTGATCAAGGGCTGAGATTAGATCTACCCTTCACTTTAAATATAATGGCTAGGACTTAATTTAATTACTAATGCCAAATACTTTGGAATTTAATTAAAGTAAACTAACTTTATTACAAAAGTACATTCACTTTATTAATCACTTAATAAAGTGAATCTCCTAAGGTTCTGAGAGACATTCAGGACGACTCCCACGTGTTGACACGAACTGACATGGAAGTACCTATCTGACGCTACTAAAACATCAACAATAGCTTTTAGATCAAAGTTGTCTATGCAACACTTCATCAAGATAGATATTTTTTAGAAAGACATAGATTGGAGCCAACGAGGACATGCTTTCCCTACCTGCTTATGTAGGTAGGGGTTACCTATGTGGCCAACCTTTGGTTTGACGATGCACCATTTTTTATGTATGTTGACCACCTATTTCGACTAGGGGATCAACTCCATGTACCATGAAGATATGCACCTAATGGTGCTACCAAGTTGAAGACTTGTTGGTTCTACTAGGCAGTTTTGGCCTTCAGCACATATTTTTGTAATTGGAATTTCCGCTCCCCTGCGTGGGATTATAATGTAATGAGTCAGCATGGATCATAGTTAGGTCAGTTGCCTAGGACTTCATCATTAGAGGATTCCCTTTTACTGAGTGTTTTTTTTCCTCAAGTTATTAATTTTGCCTAACCAACCTTATTAATTTCCCTTGAGTTTTTCACTCCCACAAATAATCCTCCAAAGTGGGGAAAGGCATTCTAATGGTCTGGCCCTATGGTAGCTAGTGTCTAGGAATATTGTAAATGACCACGTTGGACATCTCCTAGAGTCTTGCAGAATTCCGTCGAGTCTAGACAGTTTTTTTTTTTTTTAAATTACCTACTTAATGGTAATTTTAATTAATTTTTGATAAAAATTGTAAAAACTAGGTCATTGGGATTTTGATAGGGGTATTTGTGCTCAAAAGAAATGGAATGAGACCCCCTGCACCCTTGGACCAAGTTTCAACTCAATTGGACAAGTTTTGCTAGGTGTTTTTCCATGAGGAGTCTAAGTTAGTCTAAGACAGCAATTTAATTGTTAAAATTGACAAAGTCAAATTGTCAATTTTTTGTAAAAAGAGAAAATTAATTAAAGAAAAAGTGGGAGAAGTTATCTAAACCATTTCCTAACCTACCCAAACCCCTTTCCTAACCTTTTTACACCCCATCGCTTAGCATTCACATCATACCACACTCCCTCCCTAGTGAGTTGTGCCCCCCTTGATGAGTAACTCACCCATACTCACGTTTTAATTAAAGTAAACCCCTCCACTCACTAAGGCACCCTCCTTTGGTTCTAATTTGATGTTGGACTAAGTCTAAAGATGCCACCTCACCCTCTCATCCATCTACCAAAACCCTAGCATACTCAAAACCCTAAAAGTGTGCCCCCCTTGAGATGTTCAATGAATCTTGGTTGATGGACACTTGGAAAGCATCCAAGAGGGGTCACTCTTGGCTCCCAACTATAAATAAAGGCCCTCCCCTCCTCGTTTCATATGATCTATCTCAGTGCAAGGTTACTCTACCCATTTCTCTCTTCTCCTCTCCATTCTCTCCCACTCTTCTCTTTCATTCTTCTTGCTCTCTCTTTCTTTTCTTAAGCTTGGGCAAGTATTTGTCCTAGCTTGCTTCTAATACAAGAAATCTTTGGAGGATACATGGTATGAAGAGTCTTCTTGGTGCCATATTGCTTAATGAGGTGATTTTGTTCTAGTTATTTCTTTTTTTCATTTGTTGTAGATCTAGAGTAGGGATTCCAAGCAAAGTATTTTGTTTGGGTAGATCTTTTGGTAGTATTTTCATAGATCTAGTGAGTATATCTTGTAGATCTAACAAAGTATTTTGTTTTATTACATGAATGTGCTCACCCCTTTCTCTTTTTTGTAGCATTGTTTCAAGAAATTTGCAGCTCACCTAAGGGTTTTGAAGATAGATTTCAGATCTGGAAATCTTCCTCATCATCCACTTAAAACCTCTAATATTTTCTGTTCTGCTTTTATGTTCATCTTCCTCTATATTTGGGGGGATTTGTGTTCTGAAATAGACCAAAAGCGAACACATATATTGTTGGTTTTGTACTATAAATTTCTGGTTTCCACTAACATAAATTTTCTGCAGATTTTTTGTCAATTCTGCAGCTTTTCCAGCAAGTTTTGCTTGTTGGTTTTTTGGAGGTTTGTGACAGAAACGTGGAGGAACAACCCATTTGGGGCCATTTAAAGTCAAGTAAACTCCTCCTAAGCAAGGGTATTGAATACCCCTTTCTTCTTCTCCTTTCTCAAGTTGTAAGCAAACCCAAGGGAGTCTCTAGGGCTTGCATTTCTCAAGCAAATTAAAATTTCTGCATTTTTAATTTTTAGTTTGCCTACACCTAGGAAAGAGTTTGGCCAAGCCAGCCATCCTATATCGTAAGGCTAGTTAATTAGTTGTGGTTTATTGCTTCTAGTGCTTGTGTTTATGATTCATCTTTAGATCTTAGAAGCTCTTTTAATTTCATTGCTTAAGCCGTGGAGGCATAGTAACTTACTTGTGTTTTTCAAGCATTTATTTTCTTTCCAAGTATTTGCTTTGCTTTCAAGTTCAATCACCTAATTTATTTCAAGCTTAAGCAATTTACATTACTTGTAAGCACTTAATCCAACTCAACTTGACTAATTCTCAAGGTTCAACTTACTTTAGATCCATAGGGCTTCAATTTATCTAGTTAATTAGAGCACCTTTAACTGTCCCAACTTTGCCAACAAAAAAGGGACTAAAGGAAAAGGCAGGGGGTGCTAAATCAGGGATGGTCTCACGGCACTAGGTGTCCCCCTTGTTGGAGTACTTTTGTTCCACGGATTGACCTGTGGAGATAGGGTGTGGCCTTGTTTGCCTCACTTCTTGAGCACCCAGCAGTTTTTTTGGTATAAGCGAGGAGAGTTCTAGGGAAGTCACATAGTTTTAGGATTCACACTTTAACTTAATCAACTTAATCAATCCTAAAACTTAATCCACCTCAACTTGGTATAATTTCATAATCTTTTGATGGTTTATGCTCTTTAATTTTGCAAGCATTTCACTTAAGTTACTTTACATGAAATATTATTTGAGCATTGTGGATAATTAACTAGTAGTTGGGCATCTCTTGCTCGTGGAGGCTTTTACTTGCTTTGTCTTCGTTCACCCCTTGAAGTTGCGCATCTTATGGAGGCACTTCTTGTTTGGGTTTGTAGTTGTGTTAAATGCCATCGAAGACAACCCCTTGAAGTTGCACATCTTGTGGAAGCACTTCATTGTTTGGGTTGTTGGCTTGTTTGTTGTGGTGATCTTCTTGAGTAATTTTTTCTTTCCTACACAAATAAGTCAAGTTAGTTTGGTTAGTGCTTGCCTATTTCATTTGTTGATAGTTGTATATCGTTGTTGTATCTTTAGCATTATTTGTATTCGTTGTATAGGTAATTGTTTCATTTACTTATATCTAATTCAATTGTTTTGTAAAGTAATTCCTTTGTATCTAGTTGTGAACTTTGTAAAGTGTTTCTTTTTAACTTTTGTAACTCTAGTTGACCCCTTGCCCAACCTTAGGCACTAGTCTTAGTTGACTTAGGAAAAGGGCTTGTCTTTCATTGAAATATTGCACTTTGCATTGTTGACTCTCATATAGGCTAGATTCCCCCAAACCTTTAATTAATTAAAATTAACTCTTAGAACACCTTTAATCACTCACATAGTAACTAGGGTCTACCCCCCTTGGCTTCCCTAGGAGTAAACCTAGACGGAAGAAGTTCAAGTCGAGGTGACAGTGGGCTTGAACTTGGACATTGTGTCTCCGAGGACAAACTAAGTGGATTGAGACTTAGTCCAAGTTTCCAAGTGTGTATAAGGACGGCAACAATGTACATTTAAATTATTTAGTAATGAAATTTCATATGCATTTTCCAAAATAAGATGAAGAAATTTGTAGTTCTAAACTAACCTAACATTGCAGAATGTCCATGTTAAGATCCATAAGAGAGAGAGAGAGAGAGAAAGATCGATTGGAACCACCAACAAACCCTAAATTAGCATAAACACATAAAGAGAAGAAACAACGAACCCTTGAACAAGAGAAACAGAAAATGTAGGTGCCCGTAGGCTAAATAATCAATCACTAATGAATGAACATGATATTAGAAATGACTCATGAGGTGTGTATTTCTACACAACTTATGAGGTGGGATGCCTTCTCCCATAAGGGAGTCAACAACCCACATAAATGCCAAGTTAGGCCTTGGCCAACTAGAATAATATAAAAACAAATTTGACTAAGTTGGTTATTAAAACATAAACAATTAATAAAATAATTAGGGCCTTTAGCGGTAACAGCAAATAACCACAAGTAAAGATGACCATCATTTCAAAAACCCCCATTAATTTGAGCAAGGGGTCATAGAGAAAGATGATAAAGTACAAAAAGAGTGGGCATACCCAACTCAATAGAGAGATAGTCAAAGCTACAATACGAGAGAGTGGGTTTGTGATTACCCAATTCAATACAAATATGGAAGGGTTTACGAATACCCAATCATCATCAACATAGAACTACTCAACTCTTGAAGAAATGTTGTCATTGAACTACTCATCACCCAAGGGATATGATCTTGACTTGTCCATTTGATAAAGTAGTGTTGTAAAGAGGCATAAATATATGAGAGAGAAGGTATAAAAGTGAGTGAGCATATCCAACTCAATGAAGAGTCAGTCGTAGCTAGAACAAGGCATAGTAGGTTTGTAATGACCTAACTCGATAGAAAAGTGGACCCAATAATCTATTGGAAGAATGCTACCACCAAACTACTCATCATCTGGGAGACTACATATTGCACCACCCATCCAACAAAGAAGCCATAGAAGAAACATCTTGTATGGGAATCACCTCTTAACTGCTCATCTCCCACAAGAAAATGATCGTTGAACTACTCATATATTGAAAGAACACTACCACTAAACTATGCATCTACTAGAAAAAATTGTCACTAACATACTCATATAATGGAGGGTTCGAAGAAATATCCCAACCATACTTCACATCCATTGGAAGACTAGTGCTACAAATCTACCCATCTGAAGAAGTGACGAAAGGAACATCTTGTAAGAGAGAAGAGATAGGAGTACCCAACTCTAATAAGCTCGGTCGTAGCTCAAATGAGAGTTGGAAGAACCAACTCCATATATATGTAAGACTTTGAACACAAATGAGAAAGCTCAAAGACCACAAAGGAGTGGGTGTCTAAATAACCAACACTAATACACTTGAAAGAGCACAACTAAGAAATAAGCTTGAACACAGTTGGGAGAGCTCAAATACAAAATGGGGGTGGGTGTGTGAATACCCAAACACAAATGCACCTGGAAGAGTGCAGCTTCAAAGGAAGCTTAGATACAAGATGAGAGTGGGTTTATAAACCCATCTCTACACAAAGACTAGTCATGGCCACAATATACAAGAAAGTGGGTGTGTGAGTACCCAAGTCAATCTAAAATTTCATCGTTACTCTTAAATTCTTTACACCATGCTTGGGGTGCTTCATGAGATTTTGGGTACAGGGTGTATGTTCAACCCCTAAATGGTCTGAGATGGATTAGCACATGGGAGACAGTCTGTGATGGATTTGCACAATTGAGATAGCTTGCTCAGTGGATGCTTGATCTCAAATGGTTGATGGCTTAGTCTTATTCCCTTAGGCATTGAAGTTCTCTTGACAATTTAGTGGATGACCTTCATTGGGGCCCCATGAAGGATCCACTTGCTTGGAGAGCACCCTACATGGGATGAGGAGCATTGTGCAGCTTGGAAGAGGGCATCATACCCTAGTTGGCATGTGGCAGCTTGTATTCATATTCAAAGGATTGGAGATAGCTTGAGGATGCCAAAGGCTTCGACAATATCCTTGCAATGGCAGCTAACCCATTTGAGTACATTGATTAGGAGGATTGATGGAGTACATGAAGGCTAGTGATTGAGGGATGTGGACTTACCTTGTGTAGCTACATCGCCTTGGAGCCATTATTGTGCACGACATTACCTTGGGGCATGACACATGTACTTTAGAGTGTAGCGTCTCACTTGTGTTGGCCTAAAAGTGATCATTGTAGGTTGCTTGTAAAGGATAACACCGACAATGTATTATTGGCCTCCCTTACCTATGATACAAATAGAGGAAGGAGAGAGTCTCTTCATTCACTCACTTGTATTCATTCTTGTGATGAGAAGTGACCTAGAGAAGAGTGCACACCAGCCTCTCTCTTGGTTTTCTTGGAGTATCTTGGAGATCTAGGGTAAAGGTTTATCATTTGGAGATTGAATATTAGGGTTTTGTGATAAAACCCTAGGATGGAATTGTGAAGAAGAAGAGGAGAGAATGTCTTGCCTTAAAGGATGTGTTGGAGTGATTCTTGCATATTGGATATTATTGGTTGCTAGGACTTTGTTGATTTGCCCTAGCTAGGGTTTGGAGAGTTGGGAGGATTTGTACTAGCCTTGAGAGAAGGTTATGATATGTACATGTACTTCATCTTGAGCATATTAATGAAGTTTCTCTTGAAATATTGTAACTGCAAAGAATATTCTACTTATTATTGAGCTATTATCTTATATATCAGTCCCCTTTTGTGGATTGATCATGTCGGGCTTTGTATAAGACCAAATCCCCTTTTGTGGATTGGTCAAACCCTAATTATATGTTGCTAATTAAGAAGTCCGGCCCTCGGGCCTAATTAAAGTGGTTTTAACCACTAAGTGAAGAAGTCATCCTTGCTTGATGAAGAGACACCACCCTAGCGCTTGCTAGCCAGTATAAATAAGAGAGGCAAGCGCCTCATTAGCTCACTCACTCAAGTCACTCATCTAGTGCGCAAGTTTGAAGGAAGTTGCAATTGCCAGTTGCCGGAAGAAAGAAGAGAGAGGTGCATTGCTCAGTGTTGGATATTCTCTAGTGTTTGTTTTATTATCTTGGCATTGTATTGGCTATCTATATTAAGGAAGCTTTTGTTGGGTTTTCTCCCCCATGAGGGTTTCCCAGGATAAATGTTGTGTACCTTGTGATTGGGTATCTTTCAGTGATCCTGCTTATGCTATTATTGTCTAGTAAATTGAAAAGAACTTAATAGTTGCTCTAAATTTAACATCGTATCAGAGCTTGACTGAATAGAGCACCTTTCACTAGGTTACCAAAAACATCATTGTTGTCGTACAAGAAAATTAGAGCTTTTTGTTGGAAGAGAATTTCAACCTAAAAACTATCTAGGGAAGTGCGCCCTAGCCTAGCGAACTCATTGGCAGCTTGAGTGCACATTTTCAGTGGCCAGAGCCTCCGAAAAATGAAACCCTAGTTTTCATCGGTACCAGAAAACTAAGAAACCAGAACCAGTACCAGAAGTACCAGTCCATATTTGCGCAGGCCCAGTTTCAAGGGGTAAAATTTGGATTTTCAGAAAACAGATTGCTCCAGGCTACTCGCCTCAACCAAGCGCACCTCCCGGTAAGTTCAGATCTAAATTCAGAGCACTTTCATTTTTTGGTTATTTTCCCAGCTCCAGATCAAGATGTCTGCAAGCACCAAGCTTGTTGACAAGTTAGAAGGTGTGGATAACATTTGTTCCTGGAAGTATAGGATTGCACTCATTCTTGAAGAGAATGACCTTGCAAGATTCATCAAGGAAAATGTACCAAAACCCACAGATGCTACAGCTAAAGCAAAGTACCAGAAGGATATGGTTAGGACCAAAAGAATCATTGCAGACTCTATTAAAGATCACTTGATCGCTCAAGTGACTTCTAAGAATACTCCAAAAGAAATGTTTGATGCCCTAACCAGATTGTATGAAGGAAGGAACATTAACCAAAGATGAACTTGAGAACCCAACTCAAGAATACAAAGATGCAGAAAGGAGAAACAGTTCATGAATATTTCTCTAGGATCTCTCAATTCAAGGAATAGCTAGAAGCAATTGAAGACAACCTAGATGAAGATGAACTCATAATGACAGCTCTTAATGGTCTCACAAGACCTTGGGATACATTCATCCAAACTATTTGTGCCAGAAAAGAGAAGCTACAATTTGATAGTCTTTGGGAAGAATGTGTTCAAGAAGAAGCAAGAGTAGCTAACCGAGAAGCAGTGTTATTAAGCGATGAAGACTAATCCCTAGCTGCTCATGCTAAAGGAGGAAAGAGAAGGTCTCACTTCAAGGAGACCCACCTACATAAGGAAGCTCAATCCCCAAAGAGATTCATCCATAAAGAATCTCACCCTCCGAGGAGATTCCAGAAGTTTTAGAAGGGTCAAAGAAGATAAAAGGATTTCTCCTCTTATCAATGTTACCATTGTGACAAGATGGGACATACTGCTAAGAATTGTCCAGCTAAAAGAGAAGAATACAAGAAGAGAAATAACAAAAGACACCATGCCCGTGCAGTTGAAGATGATGAGCCACCCACAAAGATGATTAAAGAAAAGATTGAAGACTATGTCTTATTCTCTGCCCTCTCAGGATCAGTATCACCTGGAGAGGATACTTGGCTCATAGATAGTGGTGCTTCTAAGCACATGACAGGTCAGAGAGACATTCTCTCTAGCCTCACAGAAAAGAACTTTCCCCAGAAAGTTACACTTGGAGATGACTACCAGTGCCCTATCAAAGGAGTGGGAGAGTCCACTTACAAACTTGATTCAAGGACCCCAATGAAGATGAAGGATGTACTATATGTACCAGGTTTGACGAAGAATTTGCTTTCTATCTCAGCTTTATATAAGAAAGGCTTCAGGGCTGCATTCATAGATGGTGAAGTCCTTATGTGGCCTAAAGGAAAAACCATAGAAGATGCAATTGTTATTGGAACAGAAGAAGGTGGCCTATATAAATTAAAAGGTCACTCAGATGCAGCCTTGACTCAATCCACTGAGAGTCCGTGTGAACTTTGGCATAGAAGACTATGCTCACATCAACTACAAGGCCTTACCATATGTGAGCAAGGCAGTTACAGGTCTACCAAATTTCAAGGTTGATCATGGAGGTGTGTGCAAGGGATGTGCACAAGGAAAGAACATGAAGAGCGACAGTAATGCAAAACGAGTCCTGGAGCTCATCCACTCAGATGTATGTGGCCCAATGCCATCAACCTCTTTTAGTGGGTATGTATACTATGTGTCATTTATTGATGACTATTCTCGCAAGACTTGGGTTTACTTCTTGAATTAAAAAGATGAAGTGTTTGGAAAAATCAAGGAATTCAAAGCCTTGATGGAGAATCTCTCTGAAAGAAAAATCAAGATACTCAGGTCAGATAATGGAGGAGAATACACCTCAAAAGAGTTTGTAAGCTTTTGCAGAGATGTCGGGATTAAGAGAGAGATTACCACTCCCTACAATCCTCAACAAAATGTAGCAGAAAGAAAGAACAGAACTATAACGGAAGCAATGAAGACTATGATCCATGATCAAGATTTTCCAATGCACTTATGGGCAGAAGCAGCAAGAATAGCAGTGTATGTACAAAACAGATTATCCCATAGTGCACTTGGGTTCAAAACCCCCGAAGAAATGTTCTCCGGAAAGAAGTCAAAAGTAAGCCATCTCAAGATATTTGGCTGTCCAGTATTTGTACACATTCTGAAAGAAGGGAATATTTGTTGGATATTGTGAGGTCTCAAAGACCTTCAAAATTTATATACCAGGTTACCATCATATTGAGATGAGCATAGATGCAACCTTTGATGAAGATGCAACACTCAAGAAATCAAGGAGATGCCAGCTTGAAGAAGTATATGAAGAAGAACCTGTAGCTCCTAGAGTTACAGAACCAGTGAGGGAAGTCACAGTTTCCCCTGATGATGAGATTCAAGAAGATCATGATATGATAGAATCTCAAGAATCTCCCCAGATGACGATCTCTCACAAGAGAAAGCCAGCTTGGGCGAGGGAACTTATTCAAGATGGAGAGAAGTATGGTGGCCCAAAAGGAACCATGAGACAAGTCAAGAAACCTAAGCCATTCTCCAGTTATATGGCTTTGGTGTGTGATCTCATAAATAAAGAGTCTACTTGCTTTGAAGAAGCCATTTAGAAGAAGGAATGGGCAGATGCCATGACATAAGAATACTAATCCATTCTAAAGAATGATGTATGGGAAATAGTTCCCAGACCGAAGAGAAAAGATGTGGTATCTTCCAAATGGTTATACATGATAAAACATGCTACTGATGGAAGTATTGAAAAACATAAATGAAGGTTTGTAGTTCGTGGCTTTTCTCAAAAGGAAGCCATTGACTATGAAGAGACGTTTGCTCCTGTAGCCAGATACACTTCTATCAAAACTATCATAGCCCTTGCAGCTAAGATGAAGTGGAAGTTACACCAGATGGATGTGAAAACAGCCTTCTTAAATGGTGTTATTGAAGAAGAAGTGTATATAGAACAACCTCAAGGGTTTGAAGTTAAACACAGAAAAACTCATGTCTGCGGGTTGAAGAAGGCTCTGTACGGATTAAAGCAAGCTCCTAGAGCTTGGTATGGAAAAATTGACAGTTTTCTAACAAGCTTGGGCTTTACCAAGAGTAAAGTTGATTCTAACCTTTACTTCAAGGTTATGAATGATGAGCCAGTTATATTACTATTATATGTGGATGACTTATTCTTAACTGGAGAAGAAAAGCTCATCACTGATTGTAAGAAGAAGCTCGTTGCAGAGTTTGAGATGAAAGACCTAGGCCTAATGCATTATTTCTTAGGTCTTGAGGTTTGGCAGAGCCCAGAGAAGATCTTCCTTAACCAAGGGAAGTATGCATTTGAAATACTAAAGAGCTTTGATATGTTGGATTGTAAATCCATGAACACACCCATGGAAACAAAGTTAAAGCTCCTGGTTAACACTTCGTCAAAAACGGTTGATGCTACGTTGTACAGACAGATCATTGAATCGTTGATGTATCTAACAAACACCAAGACAGATATATGTTTTGTTGTGAACACCTTGAGTCAGTGTCTGGTAGAACCCAGACGTGTCCACCTTGTTGCCGCAAAACATGTGATGAGATACCTTAAGGGTACATTGGACTTTGGTCTCGCTTATAATGGAGATCATGACTTCGGACTGATTGGTTATACCGATTCAGATTGGGCTGGAAGTGTTTCTGATAGAAAGAGCACTTCAAGATAATGTTTCAGTCTGGGGTCRTCYATGACTTCATGGTAGAGTAKGAAGCAATCYAGTGTTGCTCTCARCACAGCAAAAGCGRAATACATTGTTGCATGTTCCGCCARTTGTGAAGCCATATGACTTCAGAAGTTGTTGACAGGTMTATTTGATYTGGAGATGGAAGCAACCRTGATTCTATATGATAACCARAGTTGCATAAAGATGACARAGAACCCTGTGTTCCATGACAAGWCAAAGCACATAGAAATCYGGTATCACTACATTCGTGATATRGTGCAAAGRGGAGCCATAAAGCTCCAATATGTTGGCACAGATGAGCAAGTTGCAGATGTGTTGACCAAGGCTCTATCTTGTGTAAAGTTTGAGCACTTTCGAGACRAGCTTGATATAGTCCGAAAGGACCTCCCTCGAAAGGGGGAGTGGTGATGATGATACTATGGTATCCTGACCAAAAGCGGGTAGCTCAGTTAGGATTTTATATCCTAGGGGACTGATCATCCCTGGACAGATCCCGAAGGTCCGRTAAGGACGGTCTKTCAGAGTACCTGTGCATGTATTTGCTAGTTGTGGTCAGTAGTGGTAGCTCCGTTAGGAWTTTTATAACCCTARGGAATCTTATGATTCCTGCGCAGATCTCGRAGGTCYGATAWGGACAGTCTTTCAGAGTACCACGTGGTAGCTCTGTTAGGATTTTATATCCTAGAGAATCTTATGATTCATGGGCAGATCCCTAGGGATTGCCAGAGTACCACAAAATGTTGTTAATACACCTGCCTCGTTTTGTTGCCCCATGATGATGATGATGATGTTGTTGCTCCAGCCTCGTGCTGTGATGTTGTTCCTCCAGCCTCGTGTTGTGATGAGGTTGCTCCAACCTCGTGTTGTTGATGATGATGTTGTTGATGTTGCTGATGTTGTTGATGTTGATGATGTTGTTGATGTTGTTGATGTTGATGATGTTGATGATGTTGCTGATGTTGTTGATGTTGCTGATGTTGTTGATGATGATGTTGTTGATGTTGTTGTTATTGCTTTTATGCTAACTGATGTTGATATTTCAAGTTCCAGCTCCATACTATGAACAATGATGATGATGCCATTCCAGCTCCATACGAAGAATAATGATATTATTGATGATGAGAAAAACTTCCGATGATTTATAGAAATGCCAGTCAGTGTTCCAGATGTTGTTGTTGCTGCCCTCTCTCTCTCCTGACGATGTTGTAGAATACCCTTCTTGTTAAGGGGGAGTGTTGATATATTGTAACTGCAAAGAATATTCTACTTATTATTGAGCTATTATCTTATAGATCAATCCCCTTTTGTGGATTGATGATGTCGGGCTTTGTATAAGACCAAATCCCCTTTTGTGGATTGGTCAAACCCTAATTATATGTTGTTAATTAAGAAGTCGGCCCCTAGGACTAATTAAAGTGGTTTTAACCACTAAGTGAAGAAGTCGGCCCTGCTTGATGAAGAGACACCACCCTAATGTCTGCCACCCTAGCGTCTGCTAGCTAGTTTAGAAGACTGGTTCGCCTCGCCGGACAATCATTCTTTCGAAGCTCACAGTTGTGAGTAGTTTCGAAGAATGGTCAGTTTTGGAGGTTGGTGCAGGACAGTCATTTCCTTAGGAAATGGTCCAGACAGTCATTCCCTAGGGAAGATTCATTCTCTTCAGGTTGCACTTTGTTTAGTGTCGGAGGAATGACCCAAATAGGTGAATGGTCCAGGTTCAGCAATCAGGGACAGGCATTCCCTAGGTCAGACTCATTCTCTCTAGGTTGCACTTTGTTTAGTGTCGGAGGAATGACCCAGATAGGTGAATGGTCCAGGCTCAGAAATCAGGACAGTTATTCTTCCTTGCTTGAGAAGAATAGTCCAGATAGCCCATTGTTGATGTTTTACTCTCTGAGGGCAGATGCTCTTCCAGATCTCACAGATGTGAGTGGAAGAATGGCCCAAATGACTCAGTTTATATTATGATATTGTTTCTGTGCAGGTTGATATCAGATGATATAATTACTATGGAGACTATATGTCTCCATACAGTAGAGGTATGCTATTGTGGTGGATATGTTCCACTATTTGTCACGGATTGAGTAGTTGTGTACTACTATGGATAGACACAGTTGTGTTCTATCAGTTGACATTGTACTAGTTGTCATGGAGATTATCCAGTTGGATAATAATGACGGTGCTCGTCATTTAATTAGCATGTGTGGCTATAATGATGCTACCAGTTGAATGGCATGTTTGTGCTCAAGACCATTATCCGTTATACCTCCCTAGCTAGGAGGGAGTGTTGATATTATGGTAGTTGCGGGAGGTATTAACCTCCATTTGTGACCTTTGACAAGATTAGAATATTTTGGAAGCAAGAAAAGATTTGGATATAACCCTAGAAGAGAAGTCAGCTAAAAGAAATATTATATATTAAAGAATTAGAACCCAGAATGAGAAGTTGGTCCAGGCAGTCTGGCAGAAGCAGTATAAATACAGGAGGTCAGTCTTCATTTTAGTCAAACTTCTCAGAATTACAGCAGTAGCACTTGTGCACACTGCAGAAGGACAATTTGTGCGCAAGTCTTGGGAGGAGTTGTTGTCACCAATTCTGCAATCTATATTCTCGGTCTTGTTGGGTTGGGACTCTCTGATCAGTCTTGGTTATCTTTGCTTGGTGCATTAGCCTTGGTTGGCTATTGATTTGCTACAGGAATTCTTCTCTCTATCAAGTTCAAGGTCTCGAGGGTGGCATTAGTGCCTATGGTTAGGTGACAATATTGCTATATTGTCTATGGTTAAACGAGCACATCCAATATTCTAACAAAGGGTTTCCCAAGATAAATGTTGTGTACCTTGTGATTGTGTATCTTTCAGTGATCCTGCTTATGCGAATATTGTCTAGTAAATTGAAAAGAACTTAATAGCTGCTCTAAATTTAACAGTTTCCAGTTGTCCAAAACTTGTGCAATTTCCAGATTTGATTTTCAGTTGTATATGTTATTTATGCATTGTTATTTACAGCAATATATGTCTTGCTGATTTGGCATGAGTAAAAGGACAATTGTTAAGTGATTTGACATTTAAGTAGAGAATATAAAAGGGCTAATTTTACTACTATTGCTTTTCTCCTTGAATTGCCAAGAAGTTTGGGATGTTTGGAAGTGAAACATTGTACTCTTTACGTTGTTGTTTTGTACCTTGTTTTACAGCAGCCCTAATGCTCAAAATTCACAAGGCTAAAACCTAAGAACCTTCTAGCTTCAAGGTGAATTTTTTGTTTTGCATTGACTTTTGAATTTCAAGAAATTTCCACACTTAAGTAGAACTACGAGTAAAAGCAACTGGAATACAAGTGATGGTGTGTAGATAACCAACTTGAAAACATGGTTGACCCTAGCCGAAAACAAGTGAGAGGGTTAACGAATACCGATCTCAACATAGGGTCAACCCTATGCACAAAATTCTCCTTGAAGATGGATGGAAAGCTAAGAATACAAAGCATTAGATTGCACCTTCCCTCCTTAATGTTGAACACGAGACATTTGAAGATAGAACCTCCCCAAAATACCATAGTACAAATACCAACACAATTCCACAACCTGACAAAGGTGGCCTCTAGCTAAAGTATAAAAGAAAGAGCCATTGAAGTATGTTGGTCAGTTGAAGAAGCAAACTAGAGCACAATTAGTTGAAGAGAATGAAGTTGTCAATGATTGCACAAAAAACAATCTAATCCACCGAAAGAAGCTAAAAATCATCCATAAAGTCATCAAGAAAATAAAGTGGGATAGATCCTCTGAACCTATAACTAGAAACAACATCAAAGGAATTGAGAGGAGTGTTCCTTCACAAACAAGCAACCATAGACTTGTCAGAGTCCATATGAATCACCACCAATAGCTAAGGACTAGGCCTCACACCACCAACCACAATATTTGTTGAGAATTATAGCTTGGACAAGAACTTCTGCACAGGCTCGATGTGGACATGCGAGAAGTAGTTCAAGATATTTTTGAAAAGTAATTCTATTTTGTACAGGTTGAACTTGGTGATGATGCCAAGTTGAACTTGGTGATGATGTCAAGTACCTAGTACCAGGAGTTAGTACTATCCCTTCCAGCTTGAGTCAAGTAATGCTTTATATTTTGACAATGTCTTGTTTGTACAAGGTCTCAAGAAGAACTGCTCTTTGTATCAGTTATGGAGGATAAGGGCGTTGCAGTGGACTTCAAGAACCAGCAAGTCCTCATCAGATCAAAGGAATCTTGCCTACATACAACTCGAGTAAAAAGGATTAGAGAAGGTAAGTTGTACAATTTGCAAGGAGAACTTGTTCGAGCCCTGGTGCATAACAATGACATCTTGTGCAAGTTGTGGCACAAGAGGATGGGGCACCTGCATCACAGGGCATTGCTTATTCTGAGGTAGATAGTCATAGGTTTTCTCGAGCTCGACATTGAGCAGCATGGTGTATGTAGAGAGTGCACTGTAGGCAAGCATGCCAAGGACGCTTTCCCAAACAGTAAGCATAGCTCTAAAGAAATTCTAGACCTAGTGACAAAGGATGAGCAAGAAGCTCAGAAGGTTTAGCCTATGTCACCAATGATTTCTAGGGAAGGACAGTCGCCTTCAAGTGAAGGGGGGCAAAAAGTAACCCCTTCCACTTTTGTCAAGAGACCTCGACGATTCACATAGACATTAAGGGATGCTCAAGAGCATGTTTAGAGTCATATTATCACTCATTCTAGCACTTGTGCAAAGCCTTCACAAGATGCAACACAAGTGTAACACATGAAAGTGCTTGCCACTATCACCTAAGCAATTAATTCCCTCATTTTAGTGAAGGATTGAGATCCAACACAAGGGAGGCTTCCTTAGCAACCTCAAGTAATCATATACCAAGAATAAATCAAGTCTACAACCTCCTATCTTGGTTACTCAATTATACCACCATCTAGATCAAGGTTCAAGGTGAGGACAAAGTGCTTTAAACAAAGCAAATTCTAGATGTGTGTGTGTGAGGGGTGTTCTAAGACAATAAGAGATATCTACCACAACAAATGAATCAAGTAAATGCCCCGAAACACTACTTATTAAAGAAAAACATGTGGCTGCAATAAAACTAGCACTAAAAGATGTTTTAGTTCATGAAATAAAAAGTTATGACCGCAATAATATAACTGTCCTAAAACTTAGTAAAAGTGCAATGAAAGAGAGATTAAATACAAGCTAAAAACAATATACCTACAACCAATGATTGCTAAAACATAAAAGAGCTTGAAACCACCTTGAATGTGCAAGAAGTCAAGCCCTAGTGGCTGAAAACTACAACAAGGATGCAATATATAATGTTAAAAGGAAATCTGAAGTAAGAATGCAAGAAAAACCCTAAACGTTAGGTTACTTGGGGCTAATAGATGAAGATGCAATGCAATAAGACCTAGATCTAGCATAAGACATCAAGGAGAAGGGGGGTTAGGGTTTAGGAATACTAGAAAGAGAAAAAAGGACCACTGTGGTCTAGCTTCCTTGGGCATATGGAGACTGGAGTCTAAAAATGCAAACTCTATGGAGAGCAAAGGCAAGAAAAGACTCAAGGATCATACCCTAGGGTACTCCACTACAAACCCTAGGTATTGATTATTTAGGGAGACAACTTAGGGTAGTCCATGACAAACCCTAAGAGGTCTTCCTATGTCTTCCAAGAACCTTTAGCAAGAGATATAAAATGGATATTAGTCAAAGCCCTAGAGTAGTCCACAACAAACCCTAGAATCTTAACCTATAAGAGCAAGACTAGAGTAGTCCACTACAAACCCTATAAAAACCCTTATGTCCTTTAACAAGCTTTAAATGAATGAGAACATGGAAGATAGTCCACTACAAATCTCCCTTAGGGTTTAAAGACAAAGTTTATCCAAGAGAAAAAAGATAACATCCAAATCACCACTTTGAAGTTTGTATAAGCATTCACTTAATACATCAAGAATAAACCATCCAAGACTTGAAAACAACACTTACTAGTCAAATGGTTTGGCATGAATGAAACCCTAGAAATGAAATCATCAACAAAATATTTGCAAAGCTTCCACTAGACCATCCACAAGAAAGTACACATGAGTTCTCCATGATAAATAAGAGAGTAAACGAGTGCTAGAAGTGATTCTCTACAAGTGAGTTATGATTTACAAATGAGGAATTCATCCTTTGTTTCCATGGGTGTATTCATGGATTTTCACTCCAACATATCAAACCTCTTCAGTATTTCAACTGCATACTTCCCTTGGTTAAGGAAGATCTTCTCTGGGCTCTGTCAGACCTCAAGACCTAAGAAATAGTGCATTAGGCCTACGTATTTCATCTCAAATTCTGTAGCGAGCTTCTTCTTACAATCGGTGATGAGCTTTTCTTCTCCAGTTAGAAATAAGTCATCCACATACAACAGCAATATAACAGGCTCATCATTCATAACCTTGAAGTATAGGTTAGAATCAGCTTTACTCTTAGTAAATCCCAAGCTCGTCAAGAAACTGTCAATTCTTCCATACCAAAATCTAGGAGCTTGTTTCAGTCCGTACAGAGCCTTCTTCAATCTGCATACATGAGTCTTTATGTCTTCAACTTCAAACCCTTGAGGTTGTTCTATATACACTTCCTCTTCTATGACACCATTTAAGAAAGTTGTTTTCACGTCCATCTAGTGTAACTTCCATTTCATCTTAGCTGCAAGGGTTATGATGGTTCTAATTGAAGTGTATCTGGCAACAGGAGCAAACATCTCTTCATAATCAATGCCTTCCTTCTGAGAAAAAACACGATACAAATCTTTATTTATATTTCTCAATACTTCCATCAACAACATGTTTTATCTTGTATAGCCATTTGGAAGATACCACATCCTTGCTATTCGGTCTAGGAACTATTTCCCATACATCATTCTTTATAATGGATTGGTATTCTTCGGTCATGACATATGCCCATTCTTTCTTCTGAATGGCTTCTTCAAAGCAAGTAGGTTCCTTCTCTAAGAGATCACACATCAAAGCCATGTAACTGGAGAATGGCTTGGGTTTCTTGACTTGTCTCATGGTTCCCATACATCTTCTTTAATGAATCTTGCTAGGTCATTCTCTTCAAGAATGAGTGCAATCCTATACTTCCAGGCACAGAAGTTATCCACTCCTTCTAGCTTGTCAACAAGCTTAGTGCTTGCAGACATCTTGACCTGGAGCTAGGAAAATGACCAAAAATTGAAAATGCTCAAAATTTAAATCTGAACTTACCAAGAGATGCGCTAGGCTGAGGCAAGTAGCCTGGTGCAGTCAGATTTCAAAAAATCCAAATTTGTCCCCTTCAAACTGGGCCTGCGAAATTCTGGACTGGTACTTCTGGTACTGGTTCTAGTTTCTTGGTTTTATGTTTTTCTGGTACCAGTGAAAACTAGGGTTTCACTTTCCGGGAGTTTTGTCCACTAAAAAGGTATTCTGAGGCTGCCAAAGAGTTCGCTAGGCTAGGGTGCAATTCCTTCATGAGTTTTAGGCTGAAATTCCTCTTCAATAGAAAACCCTAATTTTCTTGTACGGCAACAATGACGTTTTTGCTTATCCAGTGAAAGGTGCTCTCTTCAGCGTAGCTCTGATACCATGTTAATTTTTGAGCTATTATTAGGTTTCTTTTCAATTTACTAGATAACAATAGCATAGGTAGGATCACTGAGAGAAACACAATCACAAGATACACAACATTTATCCTGGGAAACCCTTATGGGGGAGAAAACCCAACAAAAACTTCATTAATATAGATAGTCAATACAACGCCAAGACAATAAACCAAAACACTAGAGAATATCCAACACTGAGCAATGTGCCTCTCTTCCTTCTTCTCCGAACTGTAGCTACCAAACTTGCGGACTTGAGGAGCGAATGAGTGAGTGAGATAATGAGGCGCTAGCCTCCTTTATTCATACTAGCTGGCAGGCGCTGGAAAGGTGTCTCTTCACTGCGCAAGGCCGGCTTGTCTTCTTAGTGGTTAAAACCACTTTAATTAGGCATGGGGCCCGACTTCTTAATGTGCATAATACAATTAGGGTTTGATCAATCCGCAAAAGGGGATTTGGTCAATTACAATGCCCGACATGATCAATCCACAAAAGGGGATTGATCTAATGAATAATGACTCGATAATAAATAGAATACTCTTTGCAGTTACAATATTTCAACATTCTCTTGAATTGCCTAGTGGATTGGGGTTGTTAAGAGGTGAAATATTGTCCGTTGTTGTTGCTGTTTTATTTATACTTCATAACCACTGTAAGGTTGAAAATTTACATGGTTCAGATTCTAGAAAACCCTAGGAAAAAGGTGAAATTTCTGTTTTGCGATAAAAGTCATAGAACGCAGAAATTTCTACATTTGGCTTCTGTATGAAACCCCACAGGAATAATGGATCTCATATACACCTTGTTAAAGGAAAGGGTCAGATTTCTACATAATATTGTTGAAAACGCAACTAAGAGTAGTTTGGGGTCTGAATATGGTTTTGATGTTCTTTTTCGTGAGGATTTTAGAGATTTTATCTGTGACCCCTTGAAGGTAGTGAAGATAGGCTTTGGCACTAGTGGGGAGATTCTTAGGGCGGGAGCAAGAATTAGGGTCGTTCGCTTTCAGAAATCTCTGTTTATTAAAGAGTTAGAATAGCCATTGCTTTAAAAGGCTTTTTGAGGTGGGTTTTCTCCTGGTTTAAGACTGAAAGATGGTACTTAATTTTAAGTATTCCTGCTGCTCGCAGTAGGCATAGCATCTATTAGTTGGAGTGCAAAGACTTTCAAGACTTGTGAGTCATATGTTTTCTACATGTATTCTACTCTAGTTGTGTTCTTGGCAAGAACGAGAATTTTAAGTTTACTGTAATTAATTTAATTTTCTTCTTCCTTGTGAAAAAATCAAGATTCAAATGCAAAACCCTAATCTTGTGGAACAGCATATATAATGCTTATAAATCCTGAATAAGATGTCAACAAAATAAAAACAAGCAATGTGCTACATAGCAATACTAAGGTTCAACTGACATTGTCGAAAGCACATTAAAAATACAGATAGACAACACGAACATAGGAATATCGATCCCTTAATACCTTGAAGTCCATAAAGTGCCTTTATCAACTTCTTGAGAACTTGAATTTTATTTTCTCTTGGGAAAGCATCCCCAGTATGACCAAGACTCACAGATAAGTCCAAGTCACTTCCCGATGTAAATAAATCCATCGTAAACGAACCAAACGCCTTTACAGAGGAACCAGAACTGCTAAGACTGCTTCCTGAACGAAAACATTAAAAAAATACTTTAAGATGAAAGCTTTTTATACAGATTTATCAGCTGTAAATCGAACTACTCAATCAAAATTGCAGAAAATTGATCAGAAAAACTGTAATACCCTGCATTGGCCAATTAGAATACCTAGTAACTTAAAAATAAAACAGAAAGTGCAAAACTGATCATATTCCTACAATCTTTTCTAATGGCAATGAACAAGAATTGATACAATCATAAGCAAATAACAGAAAGGTTGTGTACTTTATAGAGTATAAAGTTGGTTGTGGAGAAGACTGTCAGGGATCAATGGTCCTCATATAAAAAAGTACATAGTCATTGTAAAAGTAGAGTAAAGGCTCTTTGACTGAAACAATGAAAGCTTTTAGGTAGAGAATTTCATGCTTTTGATTGTGTAACTTAGATACTCGTAGATGTGTACATAAATGCATATGCACTAATACATCTCTGTGGCAATAATTAGTAATTACAAGGAGACACCAATAGGGTCATGGCTCAGTGGTTACGACAGAGGTATGTTAGGCCACCCACCAAGGTTCAACTTCCCCGGAAGCATGAATAAGCAAAAGGGACCAGCTGCAAATCCTAAGTGATTTTGACAA
Organism: Picea engelmannii; assembly: GCA_009831015.1. Taxonomy (NCBI): domain Eukaryota; kingdom Viridiplantae; phylum Streptophyta; class Pinopsida; order Pinales; family Pinaceae; genus Picea; species Picea engelmannii. Next base: position 2,988 of record WSFP011523001.1, on the reverse strand, counting down.
ATGAGTACCACCCTGTTACGGCAACTTAGTTGAAATGTTTAATGATTCACCCCTTGAGGACCATTTTGCCTGCACATGCCAATCGCTTGTGGCGCTCAATCTCAAGCTCTTTGGGTCAATTCTAATTCTTCTTTGAGTTCAAAAGGAACCACTTCCAAAAAAACATAAATACCTTTAAGGAATGCTTCCTTTATTAACTCTATCACCACATTAACTAGTTCAATCGATACAGGGGTGGCTGGATGTGTGTAGGACAATCTATATGGATATGTCCCTGTTAACACTCACTCAAGATGCATATCTTCAAAATCAATCTTGATTGTTTCAACATCAAGGTTCGTGGATAAATTAGTGGATATTCAACATCAACGATTCATGGATACATCTTTAACAGAATGAACTTATGATTTTTAAGTTCACCATTCCACATCAACAGTTCATGAGAGCTAAAGTCAAACTTAGCACATGGTCACAGGTTTTTATTGCTCAAAGTTAAAGATTGGGCAACTTTCTTGCAAGCGATCTTCAAAGAGCATATCATGCTCGTGCCAATGCACAACTTGACGGGTTTCAGCATTGCAGCAGGTTCCCCACACTTGCATATTTCTTGAAGCTCTTAGCGCAAGATGGGAGGTCGAAGACTCCAAAAGGGTAAGATTCAATTTTCAAGATTCATTTTCTTGGAATTTTCGGTTTCTTGAAAAAATCTATATTTTTTGAAATCTGATCATATATTTAGATACCCTTTATGCAGATGTGCATATGGTTCAAATTTGGAGGCAATCAAACAAACATCAAATTTTGGTCAAAGTTGGCTTGTTGACCAAGCATCTATAGCATTTTTTCATTTTGAAAAATAATTATATTTTTAGATACCCTTTATTGAGGATAGCATATCGGACAAATTTGGTGATGATCCGACGCTATTAAATTTGCTCAAAGTTGACTTATTGACCAAGCAATCTTTAGGGCTTTTGCATTTCAAAATTAATTACATTTTCAGATACCCATTATAGAGGACAGCATATAGGTCATATTTGGTCATCATTCACTACGAAATTTGGCCAAAATCGGATTTGACTAAGCATTCTTTAGGGCTTCTGCACTTTCAAAAAATAATATTTTTAGATACCCTTTATTCAAGACAGCATATGGGTCAAATTTGGTGATGGTCCAAGATTGAAATTTTGGTCAAAAATAGGATATTGGGTTTTTGGGATTTGGTCAGATATTTGGATACAGGGGACCATCATGGGAATCATATTACAAGTCATCTTTAAAATCTCAAAAATTAGGTTAAAATTAGTGTTTATGCACCTTCTAGACATAGCAGTTGTCGTGAGATTATTTCATTTATTTTCATGATGATATTTTTCCCTAGTGATGTGCACCTTGCTTGATGATCAGTTTCAGTGATTTTAGGCGACCTGACACTACTTACATATCCCCATCTAAGCAAATTCGAGAGATTCAGCTATCGCAAAGTGAAAGTGAAGACCAAGATACAAAGGAAGTAGGAAAAAGGTCCTACAAAACATGATCTCCAAACAATGAATAAGGAACGACTACCTCTAGTTTGATTACCCACATGAAAGGAAGGTAGGTCAGAAAGAAGATCAGCGATCAATACCATATCCTCCTTTCTTGCCAAAGGAAGTATGTGGTCCACCCAAACCATGGAGAAGGGAGGGCACTTGACGTTGATAGATAGGCAGGCAAAGGGCACTTTGCTAGGAAGACATAGCAACTAGTGTCATTAGTACACCAGGGGAAGTTGAAAGTAAGTAGTTGCATCATGGGACAGAAGGAAGAACAAATGTTTGACATCATGAGAAAGCCCATGCATGAACGGGAAGAACATCTGTGAGCGACATCTTCACACATGACAGATAGTTTTTAGGGAGTTTTGGAGATTGCTTGTATAGCAAGTTACCTGCTCAACAAGTAACCAACATGTTATCTAGTTCTAGACAACATGCCCTATTTTTAAGTTTGCTTGGTGTGCACTCCAAGTCACTTTTTCAGCAAGACTTGGACTCTAAGTAATCTTTCTACTAGGTTGACTTGTTGACCACATAAAACCTACTAATGAGGTGTTCAACTGGTCTTGACTTGCACACCACTTTAATGCAGTTCAATGCACTTGACTTTAGTTCAGTTCCAAATCATGCACATGCTAGTTGTTATTTTTGGAGTTTCTTGGCCTTGAAGCAAAATATATTCAAGAAAAGGAGATTTACCTTCCTTCCAAGTCTTGGCATCACTACACTCGAAGCAAAATGATATGAATAACGAGTAATTATGGAATCTTGTCCTAAAATGATTAAATCCTAAAACTATTAAGTCTATTGAATTTTGGATGGGATGTGAAATCATATTTTATTCAAATGAGTTTCGATGAGTTTGGAACCTCTCGAACATCCTAGAACAAGTAATGATCATATAAAAAAATTAAGTAAAAGGGTAGAAAGGGTTTGCTTGTCTATCAAGAAAAAATATATTTAGAGCCTTGGGAAGTTTAAGCTTGGGAGAACTATTTTTGGCTACTCGTGGTGATTTTCTCTTACTTCTTCATCTCAATAGGAGGGTGCTTTAGTCTATTTTTGGTGGTGGCCTATCTTCGATCCACTCTTACTTTCCCTCTTGATTGAGATCTCCTCTTCTCCTCTATATAAGAGTGTATAGCTACAAAAGAAAACCACCTATGTCGTATTTCCTTTCATCTCCTTGTTATCATTCTACTCACTTGAGATCTAGTTATTGAGAGAAGGCAATTGTGTGCATGTACTGGTTGGATTTCTCACATGACCCTTAGTTATTTAATATTATTATTATTGTTATCATAGGTGTAATTATATTTGTTACATTGCCTTCCCTTCAAAGATGCTTTGTCCTAAAAAGTATAATTTGAAAAAAGCTACATCTTCATTCTTGCCTATAATCTAAGTCACCTGACATGGGGACAGGGAACACGGAGACACGGAAATA
>WSFP011523000.1:0-12419 GCA_009831015.1 Picea engelmannii | reverse complement strand
GTGAGCTAAGTCCTGCTCACTTAGTGTGTCCTTGGAGGCACAATGCCTAGGTTCAAAGCCCACATTGTCACTTTGACTTGAACCTCTTCCGTCTAAGCTTACTCCTAGGGAAGCCAAGGGGGGTAGACCCTAGTTTCTATATGAGATTTAGAGTTTAAGTTCTAGGAGTTGGTTTCGATTAGTTAAATGGTTTGGGGAAAAGGTAGCCTATGATGTAAAACAACAATGCAAAATGCAACAATTAGAATGAACAGTCAAACCTTTTCCTAGGACAACTAAGACTATTGCCTAAGATTGGGCAAGGGTCAACTAAATTAAAGGAAGATTAATTACACAAGATTTACAAAGATTACAAATATTACAACAAGATTAAGTACAAGCTAGATACAAAGCTACAATAAAGAATGTCTAAGATTACAACAAAGTTAGACTAAAATAAATACAATGGATACAAGATATACAAATACCAACTAACAAGTTGCTTGTATGTGCAGGAATTAAAGATAATCAAGATGAGACAACCATCAACATATCAAGCCAAGCATGCTCACAATAGAACTTACTCTATTGGACTCCTCTCAATGGCATACAAAAATGACTCAAGACCCAATCAAGAGAGTGCCTCCAAGAGGATGCGCAACTTCTTGAGGGATCACACCACAAATATAGGAACAACAGTATAAATAAAAGATGCTTGAAAAAGAAAGTGTTCCGAAACACTGATATAACCACTTATACAATTTATCCACAATTCATAAAGATAACTTGCATGTGAAATGTAAATATGAAATAAATGTGCTTGCAAGTATAAATGTAGATTGCCCAAAAGTTTTAGATTAAGGATTGATTAAAAGTTTTATTAAATGAGACTTCAATGCTAACTAAGTGTCAACCCAATACTTCCCTCCCCCTGTTACCAAGTAACTGCTGGGTGCTCAAAAAGTATGGCAACGAGGCCTACCCTAGCTCCACAGGTCAACCCAAGAAAAATAATACTCTTGGAAAAGGACGCTCCGCGCCACGAGACCGTCCCCGGCCTGTCACCTTTCCGTTGCTTCCTCTAGTCCCCATTTTAAATGGCGAAGATGGTTGGTAAAAGTGCCCTATTAAGTCTAAATGGTTATTAAACCTATGAGCTAAGTATTTTAGAGTGTTTAAGTGTATTATAGTGAGTTATACCTGCCCAAAAAGTGCCAAATAGGCCTTGTTATCGCACAGTTTGTAGCTAGGAACAAAGGCTATAAAGTAGAAGGCCAAACTGGCGTAACAGGGACCTACCCCACCCAATGTCACCATAATGGGGAGGTCCTTTCTGTTTATGGAGGCTAGGCCCAAGGGAGACGTCCCTGACAATCTGGGGTTTGAAAGGGAAAGGCTCAAAGGATTAAAGCTATTTTCCTCTTTCACAGATTATCGCCCGAAAAGATAGTCAAATAAAGTATAACCACAGAAAAGGCACCTGCTTGCGAGACAAGACAACAATAAAACTAGTACGTGCAATAATGGTTCATACTTCATAAATCAATGACTATCTAATTTCAATATATGAGCAAATGCAGCAGTAAATATTGACGAAGTCAATGTTTGCAATAATAACAATGGCAATATGACGTTACTTGTCAGTAAATACTGGAACAATATAGCATTCGATGAATATAATCACTCCTTGAATCAAATTAATGCATTAAACTTCATTCAGTTGCTCACATATAATAGATTGCTGCGTCAAGATGAAATATCCTAGGGGTGACGTCAGCTTTTTTAGGGTTAGTTTTTAGTTAGGGTTTCAAGTTTATAAAGTTTTGAAAGTTTGTTTAGTCACTATCACTTCAACGCTAGAGTCTAAGGATCAGTGCCTAAGGGTTAATGGAGTCAACAAGTGATGGACGCAATAGTTTGAAGGACAAAAGTTTTCTAAGGACTAGAGGGTAGGTTTTCTAGGTGCTGCTAAAGCAGGGCCTTGAAAATAGAAACCCTAAGAGAGAGAGATTCACTTGGTGTTGCAAAGGCAAGGCCTTATGTTCTCTCCTCTTTCCCGGCAATGGCTGGCACAATAAGGAAAAATTAACCAAGACAAGAGGTTTTGATGAGGGAGACGTTGCTAAAACAAGGTCTGTCAACAAACCCTAGATTGGTACGGCCCTAGTGCAGTAAACCTAGGCTAAGGACATCTAACTCTTCTTGGCTTCCAAAAAAAATACGGCTAGCATAAGAAATGAAGAAAATAAGTGTAGCTAACGCAAGGCTCTATTTTCTCATTTAATGGTTTAAGGTTTCTTAGAAAGGGGACATGAGACAACATCCTACTTGTGTGGTTGTCCCCTAGGGTTTTGATTCAACAATATATAAGTAAAATGCAAGAGATTTAAACTAAAACCATTCAAAAAGAAGTTTTGCAGGAAAAACACTTACAATTCATGAAGAAATGTCCAAGCAAACCCTAGTTGTAACACCTTCCTTTCAAAGAAACACCATAAATGCCAAGAAAACTCCTTCAAAAGTTGCGCCTCACTATTTCAGCCAAAAACCCCAATAGGGGGCTAAAAATCAGATCTCACTTGATGAGTGAGTTGTGTTATCTTCAAAATGAGGGAAAACATCCTCAATTTATATCATCTGATGACCTTTAATTTAAAAATTAGGTCATTAAAACAGTCGACAAGGCTGACTACTAAAATCATACTATTTTTACATTTAACTACTAAATAAAAGCCTGAATGAGTAGTAAACAGGACGTCTAGCCCCTCTGAGGGAGACGTTGGCCCTTTTTAGGGCAAAACTCAGCACTAGAAGGCAAACGTTGGCCCTTTCTGGGCCTCCAAACTCTGCCACACGTGGCAAACTGCTTTGTCAAGGTACCACTCACTGGAGGTGACGTCATGGCTTCTGGATGACGTCTTGGGGCATCAGAAAGCACACGTTGCACTTGCAATGGGTCAATTCCCCTAGGTTGGGCTTAGCCAAGGCATCCTGGATGAAAACGTCCTCCTTCTTCTCTCGTGCAAAGGCTCGATCAATCATTGTCCTGTCTCTACCCTTGATGAGGTCCCAACAACCATCTGATGGGCTCTTCAGCCCCATGGAGGTCCGAACTGATCATCTCCCCATGTGTACCGGTCCACCTAGTACCTGTCCGTCGGGTATGGTCCTGCACATCAAAAACTTCGCCCTCCATGGGCTCATTAGTCCTCGGGATCATAGCAATGTCAATCATATTTCATCATTAGTTTTATCAAATGCATGCATAAGATCCCTAGCATATCATCTAATAGCTCAAAGACATTACACTGACCTACTATACAAAGTTGAAGAAAAAGACAAGGTAACCTATTGGGCCAGCCTCCATAAGAAGAGGAAAGTTCCCAAAGGATATCATTCAAGCCATGTAGTACGAGGTGGTATGGTCTAAGGATGCCAGACACAGTGAAAACCAGGGGTGGGTATTATCCGTGGGTGCCTTTGAAGGAGGCGAGCTGTACCTGTCATGGATGCAGTTCTTTCCAAGTCGTTTATTGCCTTTATTCTTTCTTTTATTTATTGCTTTTTCTTTCTTTTTGCTTCAAGGTCTAACCAGAGGACACTGCCTTGTCGTGGTGACCAGAGCTGACAGTATTACCCACGAGCATTTTCGCAGAAATGCTAAGGCTGGCTCGTGATGACACCCTTTCCCTTGGCCATGCAACCAAGGGTCACTGCCCTGGCGTGGTGACCAGATAATGGCAATGTCATACTGCTAGATACCTATGAACATAATGGGTTGGCTCTTGATGAGACCCCCCATCCTCTTGGCTAGGTGTTGTTTTATTATTTTTCTTCGGGTCCCTTTTTTTATTTTTATCGAGAGGCTTTTTATTGCCTTCTCAGGGATCCCTGGGCGAAGCATCTCTAGGTTTATTTCCTATGGCTTTTATCTTTTACCAGCTGCTTTTACCTCCTGGACCTTTAGCCCCTTCTTCCCACAGGATAAAGTGTAACCCCTCAAATAGGTCATCCTAATGCTTGGACTAGGGGAATGGGATAGATGAATGGGAGATAAGATGTAAAATGATAATATGGTGGGAGCGGACGATGGTTCTTCAAAATCCCCCCTGGTGGCTAACCAAAACCTATGGATACAAGCTTGCTAGGGCACCCCGTTAATCCCCCCAACCATGGTCAAGTGGGTTAGTGTAAGATCCAAGCAGTTGTCAGAAATGTAAGGAACTTGATGCATATATCTGAAAGTTAAAATGATCAAACATGACACATACCATGATACCTGGACCAATTACCTCATGGAGCAAGAGTCTTCTCCGATGCAAGTCCAAGCCGATGGTGATGGATGTTGCTGCTGCTGACAGGACAGGTCTGATGAAGAAGAAGAAGGATGGGTCCTCCAGGGCCATGCTCAGGTCAATCCTGCTCTCGGTACTCCATGTCTAGGACCTGTGGGCCTTGATACATGATCTCCTAGTTATCCCTAGAAATCAGGGATAACATCTGGCTCCAACTCGGGGACGTGTGCTCACCGTAGAGCGCATGAGAACCTCAACATCTCTGGCATAGACCTGCAGACCTGCTCACACTCGAATAGGGCATTAGCAACAAAGGTGGGGTGGTATTGCCACCCCGCAAATACAATATATATGTATATGAAAGAAAGCAATCAATATGCATATGAGGAAACAAACTAACATGAAATGTAGATGGTATAATACACGGAAAATACCTACCTACTTATACTTACCTGTACAGTCATGTCCCACCACCTTGGTGGGGTTTGAGGAGGCGTCCGTTAATGGGTAATGGGTGCCTTCTTCCTTCCAAAGTGGACAAATAATACGAGTTATCAACTGATTCCATTCCGACTTTGAAAGGTCCAACCATGATTGCGTACTTCCTTTCACATTAGTTGGCTCTCCCTTTTGAGTATCCCGCATCCATACCAAATCTCCCTCCTTGTATTTTCGGATCTTGTGTTTGGTTGTTCCTTGAACAACCCTGGTGTATTGAACTGAGGGAGGTGGGTGGGCTTCTGTTGTAAAAACTTCTTGTTGGGATGGATGAATTTGCACGTCCTCTTCATCCTTTTTCCTTTTTAGTATCTTCACCGTCCCAACCTCTTTGTTCTGAAACTCATCTAGGAGTAGCTGGTATTCTTCTTTCTTGGGCCACTCAATCTGGTCAAAATCTTCCTCTGTTGCAAATGGCATATCTTCTGGAGAATATTCTTGAAGAGTTTGTATCACATCTTTCTGCACTTCATATACGGAAGGAACAACATCTTGTATGTGATTTCCAGTTATTGGCACATTGAGTAAACGTCCAGTTGTCCCATCTTTCAGAGGTAACCGCAAAAAGGTGAGATCCATTTCAAGGGACCCGCCTATCATTGCACCAAAATTCCTAGACAACAACATTCCCCACACGTCCGGGACATCAACCACTATAATATCTATGTGGACTGTCTTCTCGGGGAATTCTTTTAATTGTACTTCGACGTTTTCAACTACACCATGTGTGGGTATTGCTTTGGATTCAAATCCACACACATTTCTGTAAGGCCTAGTGACCTTCAGGCCCATTTGCTGCATGACTTTTAGAGACATCATATTTGCACCAGCACCTGTATCCAGCATGCAATTGTTAAGATATTTGTTGTTCATCATAAGAGTCATGAAGAAGGGTGGATTTTCACCATACTGGATGCTGAAGTGATCAGCTTGCAACATAATTGGGCGGTCCATAGGCTCAGCTGTTCCTGAAAAGAAGGTATTAAAGCGTTCTTTAATAGAGGGGATCTTAATTGCTTCTTTTAAGGGAACGTTTACATGCATCTTTGACAAGGCTCCTTCAAAGTCAAAATCAAGGGTAACCTTATCATTTTTAGATGTCTTGGGAGGAAGAACCTCAGGAGATTTTGACTGATCAGTGGTAGGTTGTTTTGGATTCTTTCTCCGGTACACTTGGACTTCTTGCTTTTTAAGCTTTTCTCGTGATTCCTGGTCCAAGTTGTTAATTATTGCCAGTCTTGTTGCTCTAGCTGCTTCCTTCAGGGCCTGCTGATGTTCTATATTAATGATATTTATCTGAGGTAAATTCATAAAGCAGTCCAGATTGTTGACTTGTTGCTGGCTGGCGTTATAAGGACACTCATTCTCCCAATGTGCTTCACTGCATTCCAGGCACCAAGGATTTTCATCAACGACGTTTGTAGGGGCCAGAGTATTTGGAACTTCATTTTCATTCTTTGGCTTGTAGGTTTGGTTCCCTTTCTGGAATTGCCCTTTGAATGGAGGTCTAGGTGCCTGTGTCTGGGACTTTTCAAGTCTAACGATCTGGTTCATCATTTCTTCTTGATTCTTCATGATGTTATCCACGGAAGCTTGTAGCTTGCTGATACTGGTGCATAGATCCGAAGTAGGCTCGGCATTGTGTACTACTTTCTGCTTGGTGTCTATTCTCCCCCTAGGGTTAGCAAAGGGCTCAATCTTGGATGAAAGGAGATTTCCTTCTATCTTGGTCGCGAGCTCTTGGGCTTCTTGAATGGATTGAGGGTCTTTGTCTCTAAGAAGATACCCTAGCTGGCCACTGAAAGATCTAGTATAAATGTGAACAAGATAATCGTCTTTCGGATGATGGCTTGGGGGAATTCGTTGGAGTAATGCTTCGAATCTGGTGTGAAATTCCCGAATAGACTCATTCTCATGCTTGGCAAGGCTATTTAGTCGGGTGAGCAGCATGTTAGGGTCTTCTTTGATGCTCCACCTTCTGAGGAAGATTTGCTCAAGTCTATCCATGGTTTTGATGCTTCCATCAGGAAGGCCGAGATACCAACGTCTTGCCAACATCATATAGGGTAGCAGAGAATAACTTCATAACTAAGTCCTCAACATCATCACTAATGGGGTGAAGCTGAAAAAATGCCCAAAAGTTACTCATATGCTCTTCGACACTAGTGGCCTCAGTGTCGGTAAACTTAGGCAACCACTTTTTATATTTGGGTGGCATTTGCCTAGGGTAGCCAGGTATGGCTGACATGTCTAACGGCTTGAACAAAGTAGATGACCATTGTCTTTGATTGTTTACTGGGTTTGTAGTACCGGTCTGAGAGGTAGACATGTTTAAAGGAAGTCTTTTTCCAAAAAGTGACTTGACAACAGGTGAATTTACAGGAGGCTTCCTTCTGAAAGCTAAAGGAGGATTATTAAATCTCCTTTTGGTTTGTGGAGTCGCCAGATAGTTTTCCTGAAACTATCAAAGAATAGGGGAATAAAGTTTAGTGGAGTCGCTAGGTAAGCTTGTAAGAGAAAAGGTCTTTGAGGCAAGGCTTACTGAAAGATTTGTCGTTGAGGAAGATTGACTCAGTGTTCCCCGGCAACGGCGCCAAAATGTTATCGTACAGTTTGTAGCTAGGAACAAAGGCTATAAAGTAAAGGCCAAACTGGCGTAACAGGGACCTACCCCACTGAATGTCACCACAATGGGGAGGTCCTTTCTGTTTAGGGAGGCTAGGCCCAAGGGAGACGTCCCTAGCAATCTGGGGTTTGAAAGGGAAAGGCTCAAAGGATTAAGGCTATTTTCCTCTTTCACAGATTACCACCCGAAAAGATAGTCAAATAAAGTATAACCATAGAAAAGGTACCTGCTTGCGAGACAAGACAACAATAAAACTAGTACGTGCAATAATGGTTAATACTTCATAAATCAGTGACTATCTAATTTCAATATATGAGCAAATGTAGCAGTAAATATTGATGAAGTCAATGTTTGCAATAATAATAATGGCAATATGATGTTACTTGTTAGTAAATACTGGAACAATATAGCATTCGATGAATATAATCACTCCTTGAATCAAATTAATGCATTAAACTTCATTCATTTGCTCACATATAATAGATTGCTGCGTCAAGATGAAATATCCTAGGGGTGACGTCAACTTTTTTAGGGTTAGTTTTTAGTTAGGGTTTCAAGTTTATAAAGTTTTGAAAGTTTGTTTAGTCACTATCACTTCAACGCTAGAGTCTAAGGATCAGTGCCTAAGGGTTAATGGAGTCAACAAGTGATGGACGCAATAGTTTGAAGGACAAAAGTTTTCTAAGGACTAGAGGGTAGGTTTTCTAGGTGCTGCTAAAGCAGGGCCTTGAAAATAGAAACCCTAAGAGAGAGAGATTTACTTGGTGTTGCAAAGGCAAGGCCTTATGTTCTCTCCTCTTTCCCGACAAACGGCTAGCACAATAAGGAAAAATTAACCAAGACAAGAGGTTTTGATGAGGGAGACGTTGCTAAAACAAGGTCTGTCAACAAACCCTAGATTGGTACGGCCCTAGTGTAGTAAGCCTAGGCTAAGGACATCTCACTCTTCTTGGCTTCCAAAAAAAATACGGCTAGCATAAGAAATGAAGAAAACAAGTGTAGCTAACGCTAGGCTCTATTTTCTCATTTAATTGTTTAAGGTTTCTTAGAAAGGGGACATGGGACAACAACCTACTTGTGTGGTTGTCCCCTAGGGTTTTGATTCAACAATATATAAGTAAAATGCAAGAGATTTAAATTACAACCATTCAAAAAGAAGTTTTGCAGGAAAAACACTTACAATTCATGAAGAAATGTCGAAGCAAACCTTAGTTGTAACACTTTCCTTTCAAAGAAACACCATAAATGCCAAGAAAACTCCTCCTTCAAAAGTTGCGCCTCACTATTTCAGCCAAAAACCCCAATAGGGTGCTAAAAATCAGATCTCACTTGATGAGTGAGTTGTGTTATCTTCAAAATGAGGGAAAACATCCTCAATTTATATCATCTAATGACCTTTAATTTAAAAATTAGGTCATTAAAACAGCCGACAAGGCTGACTACTAAAATCATACTGTTTTTACATTTAATTGCTAAATAAAAGCCTAAATGAGTAGTAAACAGGATGTCTAGCCCCTCTGAGGGAGACGTTGGCCCTTTTTAAGGCAAAACTCAGCACTAGAAGGCAAACGTTGGCCCTTTCTGGGCCTCCAAACTCTGCCACACGTGCCAAACTGCTCTATCAAGGTACCACTCACTGGATGTGATGTCATGGCTTCTGGATGACGTCTTGTGGCATCAGAAAGCACATGTTTAACTTGCAGTGGGTCAATCCCCCTAGGCTGGGCTCAGCCAAGGCGTCCTGGATGAAAACGTCCTCCTTCTTCTCTCGTGCAAAGGCTCGATCAATCATTGTCCTATCTCTACCCCTGATGAGGTCCCAACAACCATCTGATGGGCTCTTAAGCCCCATGGAGGCCAGAACTGATCATCTCCCCATGTGTACCGGTCCACCTGGTACCTGTCCATCGGGTATGGTCCTGCACATCAAAAACTTCGCCCTCCATGGGCTCATTAGTCCTCGGGATTATAGCAATGTCAATAATATTTCATCATTAATTTTATCAAATGCATGCATAAGACCCCTAGCATATCATCTAATAGCTCAAAGACATTACACTGACCTACTATACAAAGCCGAAGAAAAAGACAAGGTAACCTATTGGGCCAACCTCCATAAGAAGAGGAAAGTTCCCAAATGATATCATTCAAGCCATGTAGTACGAGGTGGTATGGTCTAAGGATGTCCAGACACAGTGAAAACCAGGGGTGGGTATTATCCGTGGGTGCCTTTGTAGGAGGCAAGCTGTACCTGTCATGGATGCAGTTCTTTCCAAGCCCTTTATTGCCTTTATTCTTTCTTTTATTTATTGCTTTTTCTTTCTTTTTGCTTCAAGGTCTAACCAGAGGACACTGCCTTGGCGTGGTGACTAGAGCTGACAGTGTTACCCACGAGCATTTTCGCAGAAATGATAAGGCTGGCTCGTGATGAGACCCTCTTTCCCTTGGCCATGCAACCAAGGGTCACTGCCCTGGCGTGGTGACCAGATAATGACAATGTCATACTGCTAGATACCTATGAACATAATGGGTTGGCTCGTGATGAGACCCCCCATCCTCTTGGCTAGGTCTTGTTTTATTATTTTTTTTCGGGTCCCTTTTGTTTCTTATCGAGAGGCTTTTTATTGCCTTCTCGGGGATCCCTGGGCGAAGCATCTCTAGGTTTTATTTCCTATGGCTTTTATCTTTTACCAGCTGCTTTTACCTCCTAGGCCTTTAGCCCCTTCTTCCCACAGGATAAAGTGTAACCCCTCAAATAGGTCATCCTAATGCCCGGACTAGGGGAATGGGATAGATGAATGGGAGATAAGATGTAAAATGATAATATGGTGGGAGCGGATGATGGCTCTTCAAAATCCCCCCTGGTGGCTAACCAAAACTTATGGATACAAGCTTGCTAGGGCACCCCGTTAATCACCCTAACCATGGTCAAGTGGGTTAGTGTAAGATCCAAGCAGTTGTCAGAAATGTAAGGAACCCGATGCATATATCTGAAAGTTCAAATGATCAAACATGACACATACCATGATACCTGGACCAATTACCTCATGGAGCAAGAGTCTTCTCCGATGCAAGTCCAAGCCGATGGTGATGGATGCTGCTGCTGCTGACAGGACAGGTCTAATGAAGAAGAAGAAGGATGGGCCCTCCAGGGCCATGCTCAGGTCAATCCTACTCTCGGTACTCCATGTCTAGGACCTGTGGGCCTCGAGACATGATCTCCTAGTTATCCCTAGAAATCGGGGATAACAGGCCTAAAACCAAAAATTTAAAGCAACATAAAAATGAGTTCTAGATTGTTGAGTTATTGCATGTAAATCGCATATAGAACTTGAAATGAATGCTGAAATGAAATGATAGCTTTACACTATTAAGATACCCATGTTTGCATGCAAATGTCAAAGATTAAAGCTTTAGAAATGATAGCATGCAAGTAAAAAAAGATTAAAGCAAGAGATTAAATCTTATGCCTCCATGGGCCAAAACTAGCATTTGTTGTGTGAGATCTACTCTAGATAATTTTAACCATACGCACATTAGACATCCACAACAAATTTAGGGGGTTAAAAAACAAAAAGAAAAGCAAAAATGAAGCTAAGTTAAAATTGAAAATGAAAAGCAGAAATAAAAACAAGAAGACAAACCACTTGGGGACCCCCTTTGAGTTTGCTTGCAGTGCTTTAGAGTGAAAGAGAAATAAGGGTTTTGTTACCACTTTAGAAGGGGGTCTTTGGGAATGTGTTGTGACTCAAAATGGGCAGCATGTACCCTTGACCTGGTGAGAACCTGCAAAAATCAGCAAGCTATTGCTTGCGGAAAATGCTGCAACACACTCACAAAATGTTAAGAAAATTTTTGTTTTGCAACAAAAATTTTCCACATATAAAAACCATAAATATAAAGTATTGAAATGATTTATCTAAGAGACTTAGCAACCAAAATCTGAATATGATAAGAGTAGAAAGATAAATGGAAAAACTTATGAAGTTTTAATGAGTGATAAGGGTAGATCCTTGCTCGAATCTATCCCAACAACGCTCTTGAGACAACCTGCAAACCTTGAACAAAAATGTCAGATAAATAATAGATAATGATTGCATGCACTAATAACACAAAAAGTTTATATCATTAGTGAATTAAAAACATATAGGCCAGCAACTACACTATTGCATAACCTAGCCAAATAAACTAATTTACCCAAACAAATATTCGATATTTCACAGAAAATATTCAAAGAACAATATCACCTCATAATAACATAGAACACCGAGACAAAATCCCGTACTCCACGATTCCTCCAAAGCTCTTTTTTATTATCAATGGAAGAGGTTGTAGCAACAGAGTTGCTCCAAGCTCTTCAAGAACAAACAAAATGGAAGAAAAATGAACAATGAGAGAGAGAGAGATGGTAAGAAAATGGTAGCATAACAATACTCAGAAGAATGGTGTGGAAAGAGTGAGGGAGAGGCTTTCTTTATAGTTTGAGAGGCAAAGAGAGCCCTCTTGGATCTTTGACAAGTGTCAAAACCCAAGCTCAAGATGATTCCAAGGAAGGAGGACGCATAGCTTTTAGGTTTAGATGAGATTGGCAAGATGGGAGTGTGTGGCACACACTCCAAGGGGGAAGTGGAATCATAGGAGGGGCGTGTTGCCGTCCTTATACACACTTTGTTATGAACATAAAATTTGCAAACGTGAGCTAAGTCCGGCTCACTTAGTGTGTCCTTGGAGGCACGATGCCTAGGTTCACAACCCATGCTGTCACTTTGACCGGAACCTCTTCCATCTAGGCTTACTCCTAGGGAAGCCAAAGGGGGTAGACCTTAGTTACTAGATGTGTTAAAGTTAAGTTCTAGGAGTTAGTTTTAATTATTTACAAGGTGTTGTCGCCCTTATGCACACTTGCAAACGTGAGCTAAGTCCGGCTCACTTAGTGTGCCCTCGGAGACACAATGTCTAAGCTCCTGCCCACACTGTCACCTTGACAGGAACTTCTTCCGTCTAGGCTTACTCCTAGGGAA
>WSFP011522997.1:0-12419 GCA_009831015.1 Picea engelmannii | reverse complement strand
TTCAAATCTCACACCAGTTGGAAGACTATATAAACAAGAAAGAATGGTGAGAAGAAAGTGTCTTTGTAGTCCAGATTAGAAGACCAAAAGTAGAAGCAGAGTCCAAAGAAGAAGAACTGATGATACTTGTGCAGTGAGGATGGAAGGGAGGAGAAAGGAAGGATTCATATCCTTTACTAAGTAAAGAGTGAAAACAAGGATTTGGTGCTTCCTAGGGTTGGTGCCCTATAGACAAGGGAGTTGGTGCTTCCTAGGGTTGGTGCTCTAAAGACAAGGGAGTTGGTGCTTCCTAGGGTTGGTTCCCTAAAACAAGGGAGTTGGTGCTTCCTAGGGTTGGTGCCCTAAATAAGGGGATTTGTGTCTCCAAGAGTTGCTGCTCTAAAAAGGATTGGTGTCCTTCACTATCTCAGATTATTCTTTATAAAACCTTGTACTTCATGTTAATTATATTTATGTAATTGATTTTAAATACAAGTCCATTGTTGATCTATTGTGGTGAATAATAAAATAACAAAGTAACTGCTAATTGTTTAAAAAGGTAATATTGATTCACCCCCTGCCCCCGCCACCCCCCCCTCAATATTTCCAACATAGAGACCAAAAAGATAACAATAAATAGCAATTTGAGACACTTTGAATCCTTTCTTGGAACTATCGGGGATTTCCCTAGAAAAAGGGCATATATTATGTTTGATCCCAAGTGAAATTGATATTGTATTTCTGGTTGAAACTTGGGAGCGTGAGGAATCTAAGGTCCCTAACACATATGAATTTATATTTTGGTCAGCATGAAAAAATAAATCCTCTCTTAGAGGGGTTGGAGATATAGCTTGTTGCATAAGAACAAACATTTTTCCTCACATTTGTCTTCATAAAAAAGAACCTCTCAGTCAGTTCATTTGGATGGAGATTTTAGATATCAATGTTAAGAAGATGTATATATCAATTTGTTATTTTGTGCCTATTAATTCTACCTTTTATACAAAAAAAAAATGCTATAGAAGACATAAAGTTTGGGGTTAAGTGATTCAAAACAATAAATCTAAGGACATCAAGGGCTACCACGCTGAAATATTAAAAATTGGAGGGACTATTTTGATCCCACATACACAAGCTCTTCAATTTAGCAGTCAAGTAGGGCTTCCCTAAACCTTGGACTCAAAGCCTCCTATTTTTAAAAGTGGGGGTAAAGGAAATCCCTTTAATTATAGGATCATTATGATTAGCCCCATTTTAGCCAATCTATATTGAAGTATTTTCGAAAATAAAATAAGCATATGGCTAGAAAGCCATGGGAAAAGAGCTAAAGGTCGGGTTGGTTTTAGAGGTTATCATTAAATTGTGGACCACCTTATCATGATTAGGATCATTACAGAGAAGTATCACAACAATAAAACCAATCTCATTTTTTGTTTCAATGACTTTAGGAAATATTTTGACAATGTGCCTAGGACCAACCTTTGGAATGGGTTAGAAGAGTTAAAAGTTCCCTCCAGGATGAGAGTTGTTGCGGTAAGGTTGTATGAGAACATTATTACCAAATTTAGGAGCACTAAGGGTTGGACAAAAGAAATTAACTACAATATATGAGTCAATCAACCTTTCCCCTATCCCCTACCCTTTTTGGCATTTACATTGACAAGTTAGAAGATTGTTTGGAAGTCATGAGTTGTGTTGGACCAACTCTTGCTAGTATAGTAATTGTACTTATTATTTATGCCAATGATATTGTTCTTATGGAAAGGAATCTGTATGAAATTAGTAAGCAACTTAGAATCCTCAAGGACTTATGCTTTATTACAGTTATGAATTTGAACACTAACAAAATGAAGGTTATGATCATTAAATCCAACAAGATCACCTACGATACTTTTGTATATGACAACAATATCTTGGAGGAAGTGGCTTCATACAAGTGTCTTTGAATTGATATTCATCACAAGCTCAATTGGAACTATATCATTAAGAAAAGGATAAATGGAGGGTGGAAAGCTTATTATGGGCTTGAAAATGATTGTAAATTAGCAGACCTTTGGCTATAGGATAAGAAAAATATCTTCTTTGAGACTCTTGTCACTCTTGTTATCTTATATGGATGTGAAGTTTGGGGATGTAATATCTCTTGAGAATCCTAAAGAAATATAGAGGAGATCCAAAAGAATGTTATAATTTAGAGTCTCAAAATTAAAGGCAATACACCCTATCCTATCCTCCTCATAGAAGTGAGCCTTTCGCCCATTGAGAGCAAAGCTATGATTAGGTACTTAATGTACAATAACAAGACAAACAACATGGATGAAAAGAGGGTCCCAAAATTTGCTTCAGATTCTAGCCAAAATCACTAACGACTCAAGTGGGGATGGCATAATGATGCCAAGTCTTGGCTAAATCATTGGGGAATAAAAGAAGAAGTTATTCTGTAGAATACCGATAATATTAAAAATATTGTACAAGCTAAATTTAAGGAAAATATATGGTGCAATAAAGAATTAGAGGATAAAAGAAAATAAATATATTATAAGGAGGTGGTTAACCCTAATATTGAAGATAAAAAGTATCTCTTTGTTTTGACTAGCATAAGGAAGAGAATCAATATTGCTAAAATAAGAAATAATTCTCATGAGCTGCATAGTGAAACTGGGCATTGGGAAATCCCCAAAACACCATGGAATGAAAGAATTTGTCACCTTTGTGACACCAATAGGGTTGAATATGAAAAACACTTTCTCCTAGAGTGCCCTGCGTACACCTAAATTAAATCTCAATTTCAAAATATTTATCACAATACTGACCTTCCTAACCTTCTAAGTCATCAAAACTTTAGAAATATTGCAATGCTTCTCTTAATTCTTTTCAAGTATTGAAATAAAATTTTAAAGAAATCCAAGTAATCTCTTACTTTTCTTAAGGTTTGATAGACCAATACATGTACATGTCTAATACTTTTAGGGTCATCACATGAATTCATTCCCCCTTCTCTTTAGTCATTATTATTTATCTTTGCCTATTTTTCACCTAGGTACTTATGAAATATTGGTTGTCCTAGGACTTCATGCATGTATAAGGGTTAATTTGTTCCCCTTTGTAATACTTAGGAAGTATTAAAATTAACCTCCATCTGTTGTGTTGTGCTAAGAGATGTCACCAGGTGCTACCAATTAATGGCTTGCTAAGAGGCTAAACCCATCACTTCAAGTGGGTATTATGCATTGGGATACAAGTACACTACCTTGGGACCTATGATGATGCATTAGGATCAGTGTACTCATATATGACCATATCTACAGACATTGGGATCTGTGACATTTACCTTGGGATCTATGTACTACATTGAAATACATGTCACTGCATTGGGATCCGTGATAGTGCATCAAGCCATGATAGGGATGCCATTTGATCATACATGCCACATGGACCACTCACATGCATTCTCCTTGTTGGACATTACATTCACACTCATGCGTTATTTTCACTCCTTGGACCACATGTGGGAGCATTTAATGCATTGGAGGGGTTGTTATAGGATATAAAGGTGGTTACACATGGATGCTTGGACCCTACAATGATGTGTCACCATTACTTAATGATTACTTGAGGAGCGCTCACGTAGAGGAGCCCACATATGTCTGTCATATTGACTTTTTGACTTGGATAAATCACACATGTGAGGGGTGATGTCATCACTTTGGTGTTTAGTATCATACATTTGGGCCATTCCTTAGTTTGAAGATGTTGGTTAGAGGACATTGGAGCTATTTGGACCATGTTTGACTTATCTATGAACCTGCTCCTTGGATGACGACACTTTTTTTCAGAGGCACACCTTATCACTCCCTCTCTAGTCCACATGTGTGGCATATTATATTTTATTTGACCTCTTCTAGAGGGTCCTTTCATTCTTTGAGAGTTTTATGGGATACTTATCACACAAATTGTCGCTTGGGAAAATCCAACCACAAGTGTCACTAGTGCAACACAACTGGGAGTAAGAACTAGTGTCACCTTAGCAAATACTCCCCTCATTTTAGTGATGGATAAATCCAACACAAGGGAGGCTTCCTAGGTGACCTGAAGGGAATGGAGGGAAATGAAGAAATGGTTTGAAAATATCCTTGTTTTTATCACTTGAATAAGGTGGCTAGGGCTTGAAGAAAGAAGGCTTGGGAGAGGAAATAAGGTAAGCTAGAATTTCACTTGCAAAACTAATGTTAGCACAACGATCCCAAGATAAAATATCATGAAATAAGCACAAAAATCACTACCAAATCAACAAGTAAGGCTTACTGTCATAAAATTTCAGCAAACTAAAGGTTGTGACAACAATGAATATAATGTAACAACCACAATATTTCAATGTCAAAATCAACAAGTAATGATATTAGATGAAAGCCCTTAACAAGTAGATAATTATCCAATACTTAAAAAATTGTCTTGACGGATAGAAGGGATGGAAAATGAATGTTATCAATAGTATATAACAACCCTAAAGGTTGGAGCAAACTTTTACTACAAAAGAAAAAAATCACTGTTAAAATTAGGAAATGAATATGCCAAGTTGTAGCCCCTAACTTATAGATCAATATCCAATCATTAGATAACAACTTCCATGGTGGATTAGCATGTAAATTGAGAGTTATCATCAAAATTTATGTAGCCCTAATGGTTGTAGCTTTACTTTTTGATCCAGGAGGATCGCCACATGGAAAATTCCTACTTTGCACACCATGGGATAAATCATTAAAAAGTTTGATGATAGGTGACAAAGTTTAAAATAAATAAATAATGCTCATGAATGATTTAATTAAATTGTAAAAATGATTAATACTTGGAATGAGTATGATAAAATCATGTATTAGTCATCCAAATTGGAAAAAGAAGGAATGCTTGGAGTGAGTAGAAATCTCGCGTATTATTTGTAAAAATGGGAAATTAGTTTTATGTGAGAATCCAACTCACAAATTAGTTTCCTAATTTTAAGGGGAAATTGGTTTCCTAGTCTTAAGGAGGAAGTTAAGGGTATCATGAGTTGGTTTGGACTCTTCCTCGCTTTATTACAAGTGGTTTCTTGGTATCAAGGGAAGTTAAGGTTGGTTGAGAAACTTTCTCATTTCTATCATTGAGTGGTTATTAATTTTCTCACCTTTGTCCTTGAATGGTTATTGGTTTTCTCACTTTTGTCCTTGAATGGTTATTAGATCCTAAATTTGTGGATCTCGTCTCCATGAATGTGGAGACTAAGGAAAATATTTAAACCCCTTTATTGGGAGATATTTTGGAGGCCATATGGAGGCTCTTTGAGGAGAGAAACAAGCAATCATGCTTGTGATTTGTAAGCCCCTTCATTAGGAGAGTTGAGCCCCCTCCATTGGGGAGAATGTAGTCCTTCTGGTGTATGAATATATGTCACTTATGTGAGAGCCTTGGATCATGTGCCACATTTTGTGAGAATATTTCAGCCCTATCAAAGGAAGAATAATCAAGCAATTCATATTCCAAGCAGATCTAGAGACATAGCCAGGAAGTCCTGGTGAAGTTTGTTAACAACCCAAAGATCTCTTACCTCATGTGATGATATTTTGTCTCATGTTTTCTTATGCATATTTTATTTCCGCAATTATGCTTATTAAATGCATTAAGTAATGGATTATGAGACCAAGAGTCCATTCACCAAGTTTATTCAATTTGGATTCAAGCCTTCATAAGTACATCTTTTCACCTTTGATGCAATCAAGTTCAATAGATTCGTAATTGTTAATATGACCTTAATTAAGTGGCCTATAACAAAAAAAATATTGGTATTAGTGTCACCCTGGTCCCAGATCACTTTTATAACAACAACGAGCAAATTAAGACAAATTAACAATGTTTTTGCAATAATATATTTCTAAGAACATGAGCAATGCAATAAGAAAGAGAAGAATTTCAAGAGAGAAATTATCATGTTTATCAATGAAACTAGTGCCTTATCTTCAAAGGGTAAATGGATTCAATGGAGAGAGCACATTCAAGAGGGGAAAAGGTGGAGGAGAAATCTAGACAACAAGATCTAGAGGAGTCTCAATAATCTCTAGATTTATGTCTGCCTAGAACGTCTAGCAAGGGAGCCCCAAACAATCTGTGTAGATATTATATGCTTTCAAAATAACCCTTTGCAAGATCATAGGGGAGGGGGGAAGATGACTTGAGGGAGTTTTAATAATCCTTAGGGGATTCGTCCTACAAGAATGAAAAGCTAGAGGAGTCTCAACAATTTCCAACCAATATCCTTGCAAAGCGTCAAAGGGAAATTAGGGTTTAGGGTTTTAATGATGACCTTGAACAATAACATGCAAAATATCCAAGAAAAAGAGAAATTGTCCACTTACAAACAATATGTATTGCATAGAAACCCTAGAAAACACCCTCCATCCATAAGAAATGCTTCCTCAAACCCAAATACCCACCCAAGAGATGAATCACTTGTCTTCTCCACATTTGCACAAGAAGACAAGAAAGTGGAGAAAAATTATTCAAGAGAGAAGAGACAAATGATAAGTGGTAAAATGTGTCATGATATGAAATAAAAAACGATTTGGCTCTTTATAGAGGTAAACCAAATCGTTTTTCTCACTAATTCCACAAAATAGGGGTCTAAGATTAAGTTTACAAGGTGGATAGGTCTAAGTCGACCCCCAAAATGATTAATAATGTATAAAATAACAATAATAAATCCTTCAATGTCCCTTAAAGAGGGTGACATAGGGTGAGAAAGCCTCCACAGGCTAGGCTGTCCTCATCCTCATGGTTCCAAGTCATTCCCATCGTCAAATACTCAACCAAATAGAGTGGGGTAATGCACCACCCTCGTGCCACAAAATCACCAAGTGCACCCCCATGTCACATAAATACAAATAAATCATGACGTCATGGTCCAAATGAGCATTTTCCAAGCAATGGGGGGTGACGTCATGTGTCATCCATCAAGTAGAACCTCTCTCATGAGGTATGACATCATCCCAAGGTGTAATGCTCATCATCCAAGCCCTCCAACATGAGGGGCACAATGTCCATCCTATGGGATTTCCTACCCCTATGGAGATCCAAAGTGACATAGCATCTCCATGAATGATGTAATCAATAAGGCCCTACAAAGACAAACCATGCACACCCTCCAAGGGTCCACCAGTCATATAATCATGGAAAGTAAATCATATCTAATACAAGAGCCACCCAAACAAGTAACATTAGATCTCCCCTTTCATATTTCACAAATGATCAAAGACTTTATAATATTTTCCAAATTTAGGTATGGGAGGGTCATCAAGGTAAGCTATTGGGTGTGTCAGGACCCAAGTAGAGGGATGTTTCCCAAGTGGACCCTATCTAATCCATGTAATGAATGTGAGGTGGTTTGTAGGAAAAACTTTTGGGCATGGGGTCATTGACATGTAAGGTATTGTATGGTCTCATTTCCATGGGTGCCTTTGTAGAGGGTGTGTGACATCTTGAGTTACCCTTTCCCTAATGATTTCTTTTTCCAAGCCCCCTTTTATGCCTTTTTCTTTATTATGTTTTGCAATTCCCCTTTAAAAAGGTTTCAAGCATAACATTCCTTGCTTTTGATTTATGGTGGGGTATTTTAAAGTCCTTATTCATAGGTGAGGCATTTATTCGCACATAGGACTTAGGGGCGACACCAAATTGGGGGTAGAACTCAAGTATGGGTTGGATTTTTCTTTACCCTTTACCTCGTTGTTGCATTTCGGTCACGGTTGCTCTTAACTTTATTTCTTTATTTAATGCCATCAACAATTCCTCTAGGCATTTAGTCCTTTCTTCCCATAAGATAATGAGGTACAAGCCTTTTGGGGGTACATGTAACCCGAAGATCCAAAATATGAGGAAACAAAAGGGAAATATGATGGAAAGTGGTAAGTATGGTTGGGAACGGTACAATGTCTCTTCAAGAAGACCCCCCAGTAGCACCCCTTTTCCCTGGGAGTGACGACACTTACTAGGATACCAGGCTAACCACCAACGAAAACTGAGGAAAAAAGTATAACTTCCAAGCAAACAATAGATAATCAGAAAGAATCCTTTGAAATTCATTCAAATGCCTCAAATATTAAAATGACACTTGCCATGAAACTTGACTAGTTACCTCATGAAGTAAGACCCGTCACCTCCACATGGACCATACTGATGTGGTGGAAGTTGCTCTGTTGTGAATGACGATGATGAAATGTGGTGAAGAGGAGGGATTGTACGAGCTATGTTGGTCATCCAACTCCTTGCACTCCATGTTTTCTACCTATGGGCCTTGAGACTCGATCTCCTTAGTTACCCCTAGATATGGGGGGGTGTTGGCATAGGGGCAGACCTAGGGTTCAACACTACAACAACGCACTAACAAAATCCTAATTACCGACTCTTTCGGCAACACCTGCGAAGCAGATGAAGTCTCGCCTGAGGTAGAGGCAGGGGTGGTTGCGGGACTTCGATGTCTGCAACCTTAGTTGGGACACAGATCTGTGATTATAACACTTAATAGAGCACTTAGCAGTTATAGTTCACAGTATTCACTTCACAGAGAAAACCCTAGTTACAGAGCAGCACAGTATTGAACCAGATCTAACATATAAAAGCACTAAACATAAAGAAACAGATCAAATCTAGCATTCATCCACATAGACTGAGCATTGAGCATTCATAGATCTAGATAACATACATGAAGAACTAAGCATAAATCATATTAACAGTATCACAACATAATGCACAAAGCAACCATAGCACAACATATACGTGGTTCGCCCCCAGCCTGGGGCTACGCCCACCAACTCTTCTTATTATTATGATTTTTTGTCAATCTTCTACATGCATAGAGCCACATAAATCCTACCCTGCATAGGACATGAGATCTGCATGCACTTCGCGAGATCCTCCTTCCCCGAGCTAGGTTACATCACAAAGCCTTTCACAGCATTTTACAATCACTTGCACTTAGCCTTGCAAGTTCTAACACAACATGCACAAAACATTTACAACTATCACTTGCATCTAACCAAAAAGGCACTTAGGCATTTTGTGTATGTGTCCTCACTACATAGCCTAGACATCTATTTATATATTACAAAAGGGCCTAAACATGGGTAAACCCATGGGCCGATATCCTCATATCTGTTACATAAGCCCAAAACCCAAAAAGCCCTAAAAGGGGCCGAGATCCCGCGATCTCCGCTTCGACTTGCGCTCCACCTTTGACAGCTTGTCGAAGTCCCAAAATAGGTCAAACATGACCAAGGATCCTCAAAACTTGGTCAAGAGCCAACAAGGGGGTAACAAGATGTATTATGTCATTTGTTTGATTTTCCCATGGTTTTGATTGGGCTAATGATTTTGAGCTCATGATATTGAGCTAGCACATTGTATAGTATTGTATTTGAGGAGGTTCTTCACCTATAAAAGGAAGAGACCTCCTCCATTTCAAATCATTGGAGATTAATGATAAACTTGGCTTGAAGAGTTATTTGGGTATCTATTATTTTATTGGTGAATGTTTATTTATTCTTCAAAGTTTAAATAAGAACTCTTTAAGGTTTATTGGAAGAAAAAGGCTACTACAAGGCCAAATAAGGGTGAAATGCTCCACTTGGAAGGGTTCTCAAGATAAGTTTTCTAACCTTCCCCCTCTGATCATTGAAGTTATCGTTCATGCATTAAGGTAGGATTTCTTAGGGCTCTCTCCTTTTTATTGGAAACCTTTGATTTCACTTTTATGAGGTAAGTTGTATCAATTTGTGATTTACTTTTTAATTCTTCTTTTACTATTGCTAGCGTATCCTCCTCTTGTTGTTCTTTTATACCAAAAATTATGAGGTTCAAGGCTCTTTTGTTACACTCATGGTCCAATTCGATTAGCTTATTCATTTCATCTTTGATGGGTTTGATATCCAATTTGTTTTCCATATTACTGAGGGTCAAATTGTTAGTTAGTTTTTCTTCTAGCTCTTTAATCCTATCTCTCAAGTTGTGATTTTCTTCAATCCCTCCTTCTTGGGTTGATTGTTTATGTTTTCCCATTTCTTGAATTCTATCCTTCATTGTCTGCAATTCACTCTTGAACCCTAAGAATCTATCCTCTACTTGAGTTTGAATGATATCTTTAATTTTTTTATCAATCATTGCCTCTAGCTCTATTTGGAGTTTTATGTCTTTTTCTTCACTCATTTTTTCTAATGTTTCTAGCTCTATTTGGTTTTTGGCATCTCTCTCTTCTCTTTTTTTTTCTATTGATTCCATATAATCGTAAAGGATCTCTAGGGTGATTTTGGGGGACCTCCCCTTGTTAGGCCGAGTTTTTAGAATAGGTGGTGGAGTGCTCATATTGAAAGGAAGAGAAAAAAAAAACGTAACAGTTATTATTATGGATTGACTTTATCTCTCAAATCAACTTTTATTTCTGAAACTCAAAATAAAAATAAAAATAAAATCTCTTTAAATCTCTTTACTTAAAATTGAAATTGAATCAAAGTAAAAAGTGACTCACCTCATTTCAGATGTCCAAATGCTCAACCCTTTGAAGAAGCCAAAAATAATTTCTGAAAACGGCATCCAAGATTACTCTGGGATTCCCGTTCAAAACCCTAGATATATAATCTTAGAAATAAAATATTTCCTTTAAAAAAAGAAAGCATATATAATTTCAAAACCGTAGAGAACTAGTATGCCCATTCCAAACCACGGAAAAATATTAATTTCAAAACTGCAGAGTAGTATGCCCGTTCGAAACAAACCGCAGAGAAATATTATTCCCCTTCAAAACCACAGAGAAATATTATTCTCGTTTAAAACCGCAGAGAAATATTATTCCCATTCAAAACCGCAAAGAAATTAATATCTATTGAATTTCTATTTAAAAATTACAAATAACCTCTTAAAAGAACATCTTTAAATATCTTTATTAATTCTAAATTATATAATATTAATTTTTAATATTTACAATTCAATCAATTTAAATTAATATCTATTGAATTTCTATTTAAAAAATACAAGTAACCTCCTAAAAGGTTTTTTTAAGAGTGTTTAGAAAAGTGTTCTTTACAAATACATGTTTTTGGATAAAAGAATAATAGATAGCATGGTTTTTTTAAGAGTGTTTAGAAAAGTGTTCTTTACAAATACATGTTTTTGGATAAAAGAATAATAGATAGCATGATTGTTATCCACTTCATAATCATAATAAAAAATTGGCTTTTTTTTAAATTTCGAATAATGTGTGGGAAATTTTTAGGTACTTCAAATCACATTTTGTAGAAAGCTGAAAGTTTTTTCATTCAATTAAGACTTGCGGGAATTGAAGTTAAGTGTAAATAACACCCCACTATAAACCACTGAGACTGAAGCTAAATTCAATTGATAAAAAAATTACTTATTTCCCTTAATTAAATAATAATAAAAAAATAAAATTAAAAAGTATTCTCATAAGAGATTTATGGACTGTCACGTAGTTGGCAAGGTAACCATTGATAAGTTTACGAAATAAGAGATAAGAAGAACACTACAAACAAAAACTGAAGCTAAACCTAATTGAATTTTTTTTTACCTATTTCTTTTAATTAAATAATAATAAAAAACATAAAATAAAAAAGTATTCTCATACGAAGATTTAAGAGATTTATGGAGTGACACGTGGCTGGCAACGTAGCCGTTGATAAGTTTACGAAATAAGAGATAAGAAGAACAGAGTTAATAAGAACAACGATAACACACCATGAAATCTAATGAATGGAGAGAACATGGCGAACACTCTTCCTACAAAATCCCATTCTCACAGAACTGCTATTCCGTGCTTATGCAATGGCCCGGCGACTTCTCGTGTTCGAATCCAATCCCGGAATGCCTCTGCCCCTTCCCCGTTTGATGTTAAAGGCAACGACGAAGCCATAGCGAAATGGCAGGGGGGAGCTACAGTCACTCCCAGGTTGATCACTACGAGCAGGACGCCCAGGGTTCGAGCCCGCAGCCATTCATTATCCAGCAGGACGGACGAATCTGTTAATGACTCAAGTGAGGATGCAAATAATGAGGTAAGTTTGTACTAAACTCGAACCAAATTCGACAGCAGTCAGTGCAAGAACATTGGTATAGTAATCTTATCGGGAATTATCAAATGAAATTTATCTGGAGACACAGGGTTTGTGAACGGCCTTTAGGTTGAGAATTTTGAACAGAGCATCTGCTCTTGTCATCATGTCTAGACTCTAATGTATCATTATCAGTGTTTAAACCAATCTCGATGTTGAATTCTTTGGAATTACGCTGGCTGCTTCTATTTACATTTCATACCCTAATCTGGAATATGAACTGTGGAAAAAATAGATACCCATTAGACCAGTGACAAGAATATTAGTTACTATCAACCAAGGAGGGATCCTTCTAGT
>ML894026.1:9993-22412 GCA_009831015.1 Picea engelmannii | reverse complement strand
TCCTCATCACCTCTCTAAGAGGTGGGGGACATTACACATCCTCTGTTTGAGCTCACGGGTTTCCATCATTGACCTATGTAATTTCCTTATCACACACCCAAAAACCAATAAAAAATCCATGGACCATCCTGTGCCTTCTGTAGAATCAACGCACTCGGGTAGTTTCCTAAGTGTGTTGTGTCTTAGCTTCTGATTGTTACCATTTTAGGATTCCCTACCCATTTTCCTAGTTTTCTATGGTTTTCACGTTGATCCTTGAATGAGTGTGTCTTTCCCCATGTTGTATGTTCCTTGCTGATCCTTGTTGTTGTGTCCTTAGTGTGTTGGAACTGAGTTGAAGAAGCATGTTGTTAGGCCTGTGAGAAACTCTCTCCAGGTGAGAGAGTGTGTTGAGGAAGTGAGATCTCCTCGAAGGGGTACTATAGCTACTATAGATCTCTGAGAATTTTGGTTCGGTCTATTGTTGAAGCCCAATGAAAGGGAGGTGAAGCAACTGATGGACTGTAGGAAAGTGAAGGTGTATACTCCTGGGGTGGGACAAGCATGTGGGGAATGAGAGTCTGTGAGCAATGGGCGTAAGTGACTCCCAGGAGAGAATCCTTTCTATGTAACTGTGTGACTTCCCTATTGACCTTGCCTAGCCTAGGAATCCCTTGCCGGTGGATCTTAGACCCATCTCATGGGTGACCTATTGCTAAGAGTGATGAGCAGTATGGTCTAAGGATGGGAGGTTCGTGGAAGGTCTGCGCACAGTTTATGTTGTTACCCATCATTATATGCTTTTCATGTCTGTGATTCTTGTATGTTATCATGAATTACGTTGTGTATATGAATTATTGTTAATTACATTAATTATGTATGATAGCAGTAATTATGTGTTTACTCTGTGTTAAGTTATTTAACTTCATTTAAATGCATATTATATAAGTGTTATTCTGCGGTAGCATTTCCCTAGCCATGGGTTGAGGCCCAGGGAATGTTATAGCTTGGTATCGGAGTTAAGTGAGGCTCTGAATCATGGAGTTGGCTCGACGACCTGTTGGTGGCTGGGCAGAAAGTGGTTGACTTAAGGGTGTTTCGGTAGAGTTGCCCGGCCTGGTGGCGACTGGGGATGTTACATTTTGATATCAGAGCCAAGGTTTCTATGATGAGTATGAATGGGCCATCTTAGTGGAATTTGAAGCGAGAGTTTGGAAGAATTTGTTGTCTAAATGGACAAAACTCAAGTTCCGACCCAAGGTTTCAAGTAGAAATTGTGTTAAGAGGAACCAATTTCAAATCGTTGAATGTTTTTGAGTGCCAAGTACTTACTTGGCCATGTTACGAAGTTTAGGAGTATTAGAGGTATAATAAACCATAGTCGGCATGGTATTTTTCCAGAGAGAGAGAGAGAGCTCAACACTTGGTGTGTGGGAGCCATAGGATCTATTCGGAAGGAAAGAAAATACCTTTACGACTGTCATATCTAGAGAAAGAACAGAAGGGTTAATCTGGAATCCCTTTGGAGTTCATGATGTCAGATAATCTTGATGAAAAGATATGAGAAAGGCCGAGAACCAAAGTGCCAAAGTCCCAAAGGAGATATACACTGTAGATCGTAGGAAAAGAGATTGACCATTGGATCAAGCAAATGAGAAGATTGTGATTTTGAATTTCAAGTGAATTAAAGTATGTTGAGTGAGAAATTTTGAAGTCCAAAGTTTTGAAGCGAGAGTAGGCATGGTGGGGAAGGATGACGTCACCTGAGGTGACATGGACCTTTCTAGACATGCCACATGTCACCACTTGAGTTTGTGACATCTATACCATGTCGACCTGGGTTTTGGAATTTCATAAGTCGAATGATAGAAAGGAAACAAGTATGAGAACTTCTAAAGTCCCAAAGCTCTGAACTTTCGAAGTCTCGATGTTTCGAAGACCCAAAATCCTAGAACTCAGACGCCTGAATATCCATAGTGTGTTTCCACCGTAGGATTTTGGGTTGACGTGGACCGTTGATCCAACCTACTTCATGAGTTTGTTAATTCAAAACTCCGAGAGTCTATTTTAATTCATTATGAAGACTTCGGAACCCGAAGTCCTTATTAAGCGCTTATCGATCTAGCACTTGGTCACAACCTGTGGTCATAGGGGTTGGGGCTAAGAGAAAGGGAATAAGGCCTGAAATTGTTACAGAGCCAAGCAGATCTTGGAAAATTCATGAAATCTAAACGTTTCTTAAAATATATTCGCTTTATGAATGTTGTGGAAATTGTTAAGGAATTATGGCTCGACAAATTTCGGTTGATTGCACATTGTGTTTGTAGAGTTCAATGAGTGTCAGGACTGCAGCGAATTATCACTGAGTGAAAAGAAATGGAGGAGGCAGAAAATGTTTCTAATTTAGAGAATGAAATAAAAGAAATGGATGTCCATTTAGGAGCAGAAGAATCAAACTCCAATGGGGATGAAGAAGAGATGGATAAGGAAGGGCATATGATAAAAATCATTGAAATATTACAGAAAGATTCCCAGGATCATCGATATGATAACAAAAAGTTCATGAAATACATGGATCAATAGGGGGAATTCAACTTGAAGTTGATGCAGAGCCTAGAAAGGATCGAAAATAAATTGGATAAGGATAGTGACTCAAACAAAATAGGGAGTCGCAAGATCCCTGAGAAGAAAATAATTTCAAGAACTGTTAGCAGGCATCATCATCACTCCCTGAAACATTACAATAATGAGTTACATAGAAGTTCAATCCCATATCCTACCAGAAAACATAAGAGATTTGGAGTAAATGAACTGAAGGGAGAGATGAACAAGATTAAGCCTCCCATGTTTTATGCAGAGCAGCAAACGGAGGAATATGCCAAGACATGGTTGCTTGGCATGATGAAATACTTCGAATTGTAGAATTATTCGTCTCATGTAGAAGGAAGAATTGAAATGTATCAACTAAAAGGGAAGGCATACATGTGGTGGGATCAACTTGTCCAGGTGAAACACATTAGAGAGAAGGATATCACTTGGAAATAACTCAATAAATATTTCGAGAAGAAATATTTGACTAAAATATATTATGACAGAAAGATGAAAGAGTTCTTTGAACTCAATATGGGCAACATGACCATTCATGAATACGAGCGAAGAATTTTGGAATTGCTGAAGTCTGTTCCGTTCATGAAGGATGAGACTGTCAAGATTCATAGGTATCTAAGTGGATTTCCACCTTCCATTGGTGATAAGATTCAGTATGATGACCCTAAGACTATGGAAGAAATGATAAGGAGGGATAAATGATTATATGAACAACAAAGAGAAAATCCTACCTTCCAAAAGGCTTGGGAAGACAAGAAGAAGTCCAAGAAAGAGTAGGGGCAGAAGGGAAACAAACCTTCATTTTTCAGAAACATTCATGAGGGACAACCATCTTTTAGAGAGCCTAGAAAGGCTGAAGTGGTCGGGAAAATTCCAAGAAATGAAGAGCGCCACCTATGGAATGTTGGGGTTGTAAAGGGAAACATAGGTACAAATATTTCCCCCACATAAATGACAAGGTGAGAGCTGTCCATAATGTGCAGAAGCCCGAAATAGTGGAGGACATGGGAAGTAGAATGCCAAGGATCTACGCAGCCCTAGAAAACAAGAAAGTTGAATATCAGTCGCACATGATTGAAGTGGAAGGTATGATCAACAAGCATGCCTTTACTATTTTAATTGATTCATGGGCTAGCCATAGTTATATAGATCCTATAGTGGTGGAAGCTTTGCAATTGTCGAGAAGAAAACATGGAAAATCTTGGTTAGTGTAGTTGGCAACAGGAACAGAGAGAAAGGTTACAAAGTTGGTTAAGTCATGTCCTATGGACATGAATGGACTAAGCATAAAGGACGAATTGAACATTATTCCTTTAGGTTCTTATGACTATCTAATTAGGATTGATCGATTGGAACAACACCATGTCATCTTGGACTGTTGTAATAAGGCATTTATTTGTCTAGATGAGGAAGGAAATCAGAAAATAGTCCAAGGAATTCCTAGAGTTGTTGTTGTCATAGAAATCTCAACAATGCAACTGAAGAAGTGCTTCAGGAAAGGATATCAATTATTTGTATCCCACTTGGAGGAAGCACCTAAGGATAAGGTGTAAAAGATCAAAGACCATGTGATACTAAAGGAGTTTGAGGATATATTTCAAAAGTTACCCAGACTACCTTCGAAAAGAGATATTGACTTCTCTGTAAACTTGATTCCTGGAGCAACTCAAATGTCGAAAGCTCCTTACAGAATGATTATGTCGTAGCTGAAAGAGATGCAATTGCAACTTAAGGAGCTATTGAGGGAGGGGTATATACACCCAAGAATGTCACCTTGGGGTTCCCCATTGATATTGTGGATCGATTTTAGATAGTTGAAGAAAGTGACTATTGAGAACAAGTATCCTTTGCCAAGGATCGATGATCTCTTTGTTTAGTTCAAGGATGCTAAGATATTTTTAAAAATAGATCTTAGATCAAGATATCAGAAGGTAAGAATAAAGTATGAAGACATCAACAAGATCGCCTTTAGAACAAGGTACGGTCATTATGAATTCATAGTGGTGCATTTTGGCTTGTCGAATGGACCCGATGTATTTATGTGCCTAATGAATGGTGTGTTCAGAGAGTATCTGGAAAAGTTTGTCATAGTCTTTTTAGATGAAATATTCGTGTATTCCAAGTCGGAGGAAGAGCATGAAAAAAATATGAGGATGGTGTTACAGGTGCTAAGAGAGCACCAACTATATGCTAAATTGAGCTAGTGCTCATTTTATAAAAAACATATCCATTACTTGGGGCATATTATTTCAAAGGATGATATAGTTGTGGATCCTGAGAAAATAGAAGCCAACAAAAAATGGTCAGTGTCAAAGAATTGAATAGAAGTCAGATCCTTTATGGGTCTAGATAGCTATTATAGAAGGTTCATTGCTGGATTCTCAAGGATAGCTCACCCTATCAATTCCTTGCAAAGGAAGGAGAAGAAATTCCAGTGGATAGAGGAATGTGAGAGAAGCTTCCAGCAATTGAAGCAGTTGTTAACCAGTGCTCCAATCCCGAGGATTACAGACCCAAATGAAGATTTTTTGGTGTGCATAGACGTATGAAAATAAGGAGTGGGAGGATTCCTAAGTCAGAATGGATTCATAATATGTTATGAATCTAAGGAGTATAAAGAGCATGAAAAGAGCTACACAAATCATGTTTTGGAGTTGGTAGCCATCATTCATGCTCTAAGGAAACAAAGACATTACCTCATGGGAAGAAGTTTTGAACTAAGGACATACCATAATCGTCTAAAGTATTTGTTTGATCAACCAAGCTTGAATGCTAGACAAAGTAGGTGGTTATAATTCCATTGTGAGTATGACTTTGATATCAAGAATATAAAAGGAAAAGAGAACAAAGTGGTTGATGCACTCGGTAGGAGAGTGCATGAATTTCATGCTACGACCACTAGCATGTACCAAACTGACATCAAGGGAAAAATTTTGGAAGCTGGAAATGCAAATTTGCAGTACAGGGATTTGGTAGAAAAACTACAACAAGTTGAGATGCCACAGAAAGTGTAAAATTATAAATTGGAAGTCAATGGAATACTTCTGTACAAGAAAAAAATTTATGTACCTAATTTCCAAGACTTCAAACTTATTATTTTGAATGAAATGCATAATGTGCCTTATGTTGGGCACCTTGGATATCATAAAACTATGGAAACAATCAAGAGCCATTAATTTTGGCTAAGTGTGAAGAAATAAATTATATAATACATCGTCATATGTATGGAATGCCAGAAGGTTGAAGATGAGCATAGGCACCCAGCCGGGTTGCTACAACCTCTGACCATTTCTGAGTGGAAGTGGGAAGTGGTGACAATGGATTTCATCACAAGAATGCCTAGAACCGGAAGAAAACAAGATTCAATCATGGTGGTGGTGGAAAATCTTATGAAAGCTTCCCATTTCATTCCGTTAAAGACTACTCAAAAGGAAACAGATGTTTTCGACATCTTTATGAAGGAAGTGGCATGATTGCATGAAATTCCCAAGACAATTGTGTTTGACAGGGACCCAGAATTTACCTCAAATTTCTGGAAGGGGTTATTCAAGGGGTTCAGAACGAATATGCACTTCAGTACAACCTATTATCCTAAGTTAGATGGGAAAACAAAGCAGGTGGATGAATTAATATAAGACATACTAAGTATGTATGTGATGGACAAACCATCGAAATGGGAAGACTACCTACATTTGGTAGAGTTTGCCTACAACATTGGGTTTCAAGCATCATTGAAGATGAGCCCATTTAAAGTTATTTACGGAAGAAATTTAAACACGCCAGTAAGATGGGATAACCTAGCTGATAGAGAAGTAGTTGGGCAAGAGTTTCTCAAGCAAATGGAAGAGAAAATGCTGGAGATTAAGAAGAATTTAAAAGTTTCCCAAGACAGGCAGAAGAGTTATGCTGATAAAAAAAGAACCCAAAGAGAGTTTAAAGTGGGTGAACATGTTTTCTTGAAATTAAAATCCAATAGAAGTTCCCTGAAGCTGGGAAACTGCTCCAAGTTGGCAGCCACATTTTGTGGGCCATTTGAAATCCTAGAAATGATTGGGCCAGTTGCATATATGCTTGCATTACCTGCATCGATGAATGTACATAATGTGTTTCATCTTTCATTTCATAAGAAATATATTTTATCTCGAGAAATGTAGGTTTCAGATCGATCTTTCCAACAAGCTATCATACACCTAAAACGGAGATTGTATGCAAAAGTTATGACCCCGGGAAGTTGATGCACCAACTTACCCAAACGGGGCCCACATGACTTTTGGCGCTTCATCTCCCAGGGTTAGGTTTTTGGATGTCTAGGACTTTTGGAATTCCCATTTATTGTAAGAGGGCCTTCAGAGACTCATTGTAATCATCTTCTCATGGATGCGAGTAGCGGCCACATCTCTTCTCAGAGATAAGCCACCAGTGCCCTAGTTAGTTTATTTCCATTCTGTCTGTAAGCATATTTCAGTCATTTGGTATTAATGAAATGAAATCTTATTTCTGCTGCCTCTCTGTGTTTATGTGTATTTATGTATTTCATTATGTTCCTACAAAAATCTGGATCAGTGGTATCCGAGCGGTTTGCTCATTCTTGATTTTTCTTTGCATGTCCCCAACGAGATCGGGGTATAAGGAGTTGGGGCTCGATTTGGTTGAACCTTAGCAAGATTATCCTCGCAAAACCCGACGACCACCCATGGGGGAAGAAAATAAAGATGAGGGAGCTGGAGGTCCTATCAAAATGTTTCTCGAGGAGGCCCTCGAGAAACAAAGGAATGCGATGATAGACAACTTTGCCTAGATTCTTCAACGGATTCTGACTAGCGGTGCATCGACATACAAAATCCACTCTGGAGGTGCCACTCCTTTTAAGGTACAAGTAAACTTTGACATTCCCATATTTGACAGCCAAATAGATGCAGATGCCGTAGATATATGGTTGAATCTGTTAGAAGGATATTTCTTGGTTCATGACTTTTCCGACCGAGAAAAGATTATTTTTGCACTCCTCAAAGCCACCCCCCATGTCAAGGACTGGTGGGAAACCTACTCGGAGAAAGAGGGTGAGGGAGAACCCTCTTTTTTCTTGGACACACCCACTTGGAATTCTTTCTGAGATGCCATCAAGGAACAATATTATCCCATCGGGAGATATGAGGACAAATACATACAATGCACTACATTGCGACAACAAAGGGACCAATATGTTCATGAGATGATGAATCTGTTTCATACCCTACGCACAAAGTTTGGTATAAAAGATTTAGAGAAACATTTGGTGTTAAAGTATTGTAGTTGTCTTCACAGATACATTCAAGAGGAAATGGAGTTCCTCAACATCTCCTCACTTGGTGTGGTATATCGATATGCTGCCAAGATTGAGAAGAAGTTCAAACAAAAGAAGCGAGACTTTGGGTCTACAAATCAGAAGCACAGGAAAGGTACTCCCAAACTGTAAAAAAAAGGACCAAGCCAAGGAAGGGCAGCCCAGGACAACCCGCCAAAGCCACAAGAAAATAACAACACCACGAAGCCAAAAAAGGACACGGGGAAGTGGTGTGAGTTCCATAAGAGCTCCACTCACAACACAAGTGAGTGTCAGGCCAAGCAGTCACTGGTAGCCGAGTTGAAGGCTTCCGAATCAAATGCATGCTTCGACTCTAAATCAGAACCTAACAAGGGGAATGATAGGGGGAAGAAGATTATCGATGCAGAGCCCAAGACCACTGTTTCCACCACGAAGATCTAGAAGGAGGAACCAGAAGATCCAGAGGAGGCATAGCGTCTCTTCCATTCCAAGATGTGGGTAAAGGGTTCCCCGTTGTAGTTCATTGTCGACAGCGGGAGCCAGAAGAACCTCATCTTGGTAGAGGTCATGAAGCGGTTGGGCTTGCCGACCACATCACACCCACAACCATACACCATCTAGTGGTTTCACCAAGGATGGGACCTCCACATCGGTTGACAATGTCGCCTTCCCTATAGCATCAAGCCCTTCATGAATGAGGTATTATGTGACAATGATCCTCTTGATGTTTCTGATGTATTATTAGGCCAACCATACTTTTGGAAGAGACATGTTGTGTATGAGTCCAGGACTCGTGCTATTATTATCACTTTGGGAAATAAGTTCTACAGGATACCAGAGATAGCACCGCCTACCACCATCTCTTTGGTTACTACAAAACAATGCAGTAAGCTCATTTCCAAAACCGGGAAATTTGTTTTCTTGATGATCTGCCCTCAAGGAAAGTAGAAGACTATGGCCATGACCTCCAGACAAGGCCCCACTGCATGAAAACAATAGATGGATAAAGTAGTGGAGGAGTACGAGGACATCTCACCTCCCCCACAGGGGTGCCTCTACACTGCCAGGTCAAGCACCCCATCGATCTCACCCCAGGTGCATCACTGCCCAATGGACCCATCTACCAGTGCTCTGTCTTGGAGAATGACGAAATCAAGAGGAATATTTAGGAGATATTGCAGAAACGTCACATCCAACCGAGTTCATCACCCTGTGGGATCTCGATCGTATTGGTGTAGAAGAAGGATGGGACTTGGAGACTATGCATTGACTATCGGGCACTGAACAAGATCACTGTTCGGAATAGGTACCCAATCCCATAGATTGATGACCTTCTGGACCAACTCAAGGGGGAAAAATATTTCAGCAAGATCGACTTGAAGTCTGGGTATCACTAGGTACCAATCGAACCCTCTGATGTGTGGAACACTACATTCAAATCCAAGGCAGGCCTTTTCAAATGGTTGGTCATGCCTTTCGAGTTGACGAATGCCCCTGCAACCTTCATAAGGCTAATGGACGACATCCTGCAGCCATTCACCAACTCATTTGTAGTGGTGTACTTGGATGACATTCTAATCTTCATCCAGACTTGGGAAGAGCACCTCCACCATATTCGACAGGTCCTCCAAACACTGTGGCAACAAAAATTGTGTGCCAATTTGGAGAAATGCACTTTTGGAATAACTCGGGTTCAGTATCTGGGATACATTATTAATGAGCGAGGGGTGCACGTGGATCCAACAAAGATCCAAGTCATTCAGGATTGGCCAGCCCCAACCACCCTAACAGAGCTCCACATCTTTTTAGGTCTTGCCAATTTCTACCATAGGTTTGTGTTGGGATTCTCTCATATCACTTGGCCCTTGAGTCAAGTCACCAAGGGAGGAGTTAAAGAAAAATTCTTTTGGTCTGAATCTCAACAGAAGGCATTCAGGGTGTTTAAACATCTCCTCTACTCTGCACCAGTGCTCACATTACTAGACTTGCAACAACCATTTGAGATCGAGACAGATGCCTCTGACTCTGCTATTGGGACAGTCCTTACTCAACATGGGCATCCAGTGGCATATCACAGTGAGACACTTTCTGACACAGTCCGGAAGTATCCCACTTATGACAAAGAAATGTATTCCATTCTACAGGCTTGTCGACAATGAAAGCATTACATTTTGGGAAAGAAAACGATCATCCACACAGACCACTGACCCCTGCAGTTCATATAGACACAAGGGAAGTTGCAGAACAATCTCCATCAGAAGTGGTCCACATACCTCCAACAATTTCATTTGAACATTAAGTACAAAAAAGGCAGCACCAATAATGTGGCAGACTTCCTTAGTCGACCACCCATCATGGTGCTAACCACTGTTCTCAACTCTTGTGGGTACGAGACTTCCGATTGGATGCTTCTCTACACAAGTGATCCAGAATTCGGCCACACATACAATACACTCTTGGAGGTTAAGAAAGTTCCCAATTTTCACCTCCAGGATACCCTGCTTTGTCACTTGGGACACCTTTGTGTTCCTTCAAGAGAGTGTGCCAAGATGATTTGGGAGGCACACTATAGTCGATTCGCTGGGAATTTCGGGGTCGAGAAAACCATGGAAGTACTGCAAAAGTATTTCTATTGGCCAAACCTTTGACAAGATGTCGGAAAGTACATCAAGTCCTGCATTGCTTGCGCCATTGCCAAACCGACCATCAAGAAGCAAGGCTTATATACTCCACTTCCTACCCCTAGTCAACCTTGGGAATCCATCTATGTGGATTACATGTCGGGCCTTCCTTCTACTAAAAATGGCAATGACTGTGTTTTTGTGGTCGTCGACCGATTCTCGAAGATGTCCATTATGATGGCATGCAAGAAGAATATCACAGCATAAGCCACTGTTAAACTCTTCTTTTAATGAGTGTGGGTACACTTTGGGATCCCAGAGTCTATCATCTCATATCGGGATAGTAGGTTCCTCATTACATTTTGGTCCAGCCTCTGCTCGATGTTGGACACCAAGCTCACCAAGTCCACATCTTTCCATCCGCAAACTGATGGCCAGACACAGGTCGTCAACCGGATGATCGTACACATTTTGTGCATGTACAATTCAAAGAATCCATGCACATGGGATGAGAGCCTTTCCTATGATAAACATAGCTACAAACGGGCTCTCCATAGCTCAACTAGCCATATCCCCTTTCAAGTGGGCTTGGGATTCCAGCCACTATGTCCCCTTGACATAGCCATGCCATTTGTGGCTACTCAGGAAGATTCAGCTCATGTCCAGTCTGAGGTGGATAAGCCAAACAACATCAGTGAGCACATTAAACACATCTGCCAATAGGTTCATGAAATCTTGGACAAAGCCAATGCTAAGTACAAGAAACGACATGATCAACATCAGGTGCCACACAACTTCTAAGTGGGCGACAAAGTGTGGCTGCATTTCCAAAAGGAGTGCCTCGCTGGACCCCACCGCAAGCTTCGTCCACTTCGATATGGGTCGTACACTCTCACCAAGGCTGTAGAGGAAAATGCCTTTGAGCTCAACATTCCACCATTCCTTGGTCTGCACCCAGTTTTCAATGTGGACTGCCTTCTGCCCTACTTTCCACCTCTACTAGACACATCCAACATGGAAGAACAACTCACACCAACAGAGTTAAATCTAGACTACATGGAACAAGACAGAACTGATCAGATCATGGATACACAGATCAAGCACACCCGAAAACAAAGGATACCTCTATATCGAGTTTTCAAAGTAGGCCAACTCCTTTACCAAGGCAAATGGCTCACCAGGGACCAAGTTCAGTAGAAGTTTCCTCATCTCATGGAGGAACTCAACGCAATGGGGACCATTGCTTCCTAAGGGGGGAGGAATGATGACGGTCCCCCTGCCCCTCGCGAGCACGGTCGCCCCCACCAGGACCTTCACAAATCCGCGGCCCGAAGAGTTGACACTCTTCCTTCCCTTGTCGGGGTTTCGCAACCCACAGTCTCTCTCACACACGCTTCCCCCTTTATAACTTGCCTGGGGAAAAGAATCGGAGTCTCGCCTCTCGCGAGTCCCGATGTCGAAAGTCTCCTTCCCGGATTCCCGAGACCGAGGAAAGTCAACGTTGACTCTTCCTTCGCTTCTCGCCGCTCGGAGGATGTGTCCTCCCACACCCGGACTCAGAAATCCCGAAATGCCGATCCCGCGGTCTCGCTTCTCGTGACGTCGCGCCTCGGTCGTCAGTCATCCCCCTTCCTGAGACCCAAAGTCCCGAGGTCGCGAGGCCCGAAGGCGCGTGCTCCGTCAATGACCTATGAGCCCTGATAAAGAAAGAAAAGGTGGTCGGACTTAAACAACTCGTCCTCACGACTCCCGGCTAAATGAGCTAGTCTCCCCCTTTTTCTTTCCAGAGTGCTCCGCCTCGACTTCGCTCGCACTCTAAGGAGTTCTCTGAGGTCTTAATCCCTCTATAATATTCCTTCCTGCTATGGTCACTGTACTTGATCACTTTCTCTTCAAGCAACCCTGCG
>WSFP011522984.1:0-12420 GCA_009831015.1 Picea engelmannii | reverse complement strand
TTCCTTTGACTTGAAGGCAGTCTTCCATACATATGTTTGTTCTATTGGGACCTGGTGGTAGACAAACTTCATATCAATATTACAAAAGTATTTGGCCCCTGTGAGTTTATCAAGGAGGTTGTCGATTCGGGGAATAGGGTACCAGTTTGTGACTGTGATTTTATTCAAATCCAGATAATCAATGCAGAGTCGCCAGGTTCCATCTTTCTTTGTACGAGCACGATTTGAATCCCACAAGTTTATGATCTGGGACAGATGTGCCCCTTGTGGAGCATTTCTTGGATATTTCACTTGATCTCCTAATTGTCTAACAGAGAGTGGCGATATACTGGGCCATTGGGAAACAATGCATTTGGGGTCAGATCGATGGGGTTCTTGACCTAGTAGTGCAAAGGTACCCTAGTAGGTGAGGAGAATATATCCGAGTATTCTTCCATGACCTTATCTACTTGCTCATGTTGTGTGGATATGTTGGACATAGAGACCCTGGATGTGGATGTGATATTTCGCTTATTCTAAGAGAAAATCACAAAGAAGAAAAACTTCCCCTTCTGAGAGATGACCTTGCATTGCTTAGCAAAGATCAAGGAAATAACACTAGGTGGGACTGCCTCAAGTATCCTTTACAATTTCCTGTTCAAAGTAATAATAACACTACGAGGCCTAGACTCATATACAACATGACATTTCCATAAATAAGGATGGACCAAAAGAACATCAGAAACTTCAAGAGGCGAAACATCACATAATACCTCGTCTTTGAAGGTATTGATGTCGTACGATAGTTAGCATTGTTGGCTGACGTGGAGATCAATTCCTTGGGGGAGCCATCCAATGGTGTAGGGTTCTGGGTGTGGCATTGTTGGCAAGGCCAACCTCTTTATGACCTCTGCTGAGATGAGGTTCTTCTAGCTACTGCTATCAATGATGAAGCGCAGTGGGGTGACTTTTACCCACATCTTTGAATGGAAGAGGCACTCTTTTTCTTCTTGCTTGTCTGGTTCACCAGGATGGAGATTGGTGGTAGAAAAAGTGGCATTGGGTTCCGTGTCAATGATATGTCTTCCCCTTTATGGTTCTAGCTCAGAGTTAGAACCCACATCTGATTCAGAGGCTTTCACTTTGGCCACCAATGACTACTTTGAGTGGAAGTCAACAATGTTATGCCAAGGGATCTTTTGGAAGTTGCACCACTTCCTGGTATCTTTATTTGTCTTTCTGGTGTCCTTCTTTTCTTGTAGTTTGGATTGGTTGTCCTGATACTATCCATATTTTCTCTGTCCTTTGTTCTGTAGGCTAGGGCCTCCCTTTCTTGTATTTTATTGTGAGGGGTTCCTAGGACCAAATTTCTGTGTCT
This sequence comes from Picea engelmannii, assembly GCA_009831015.1. Taxonomy (NCBI): domain Eukaryota; kingdom Viridiplantae; phylum Streptophyta; class Pinopsida; order Pinales; family Pinaceae; genus Picea; species Picea engelmannii. The sequence continues at coordinate 11,063 of WSFP011522984.1, read as the reverse complement.
TTTGTTTGAGCTTATGCTTGATTTTGATGGCATATCGATAGGACGCACCCAAGGATGAGATGTCCATAAATTCAATTTCAGTCTGGATGTATCTATGAAGAGCACCAAAATAATTCAACACCAGATGTCACTCTGAATATTTGATACCCATCTTGGTGTGCAAGGTATGGAATATATTTGTGAAATATGACACTACTTGGTCTCTTTCTTGCCGCAGTGTGGTCCATTTGGTATACAAGTCGTCGTAACTTCAGACGGGGTAGTACTATTCCTTCATAGCATCCCTAAAGGATTCCCAAGTGGTTATGTCTGTAAATAGTGAGCGTTCCTCTATTTCCTTTTTCTCAAAGAAATTTTCCCACCAATCTTTGACATGGTGAATGGCTTTGAGGAGCACAAAAGTAATATTTTCTCTATTCGAAAAGTTATGCACAGAAAAATACACTTCTAGTAAATTCAACCACTTGTATACAACATATGGGTCTATCTGAACTTAAAATATAGTAATATCAAAGTTTATTTTTACCTTGAAGGGGGCGGTTCCTCCGCTCGAAGAAGATGCGTCACCTGTTGGTAGCCACCGAAGGATTTGCGTGAAAATATCCATCATCTCGTTCCTTTGTTGCATGAGGGATTCCTAAATAAATAGTTTGAAAGGATCTCATGTCCCATCATCTTTATTTTATCCTTCCATGAGAGGTCGCTTGCGCGTGCAATACCTTTTGTCCTTAAGAGAAACAATCTCGAGACCCAACTCTTTGTACTCCGACCTCGTTGGGGACATGCATTAAGATGACAAGGAGAAGACCACTCGGATACCACTGATCCAGATTTTATGAGAAGAACAAAATGAATATAGATTATTAATAGGTTCTTAACACAAAATAACAGAGACATAGTTAAACTATTTTTCTATTCAATACGGAAATAAGCTGAAACTGCAAAATGCAGCGGGAACAAGCTTGCTGGAATGGTGGTGGCTTATCTTTGAGAAGAGATGTGACGACCATGCTCGTTCGCAAGAAGATCATTACAATGAGGCTCTGAAGGAATTTTTACAATAAACGGGAATGCCAAAAACCATAGACATCGAAAAAACCTAACCTTAGGAGATGAAGCGCCAAAAGTCATGTGGGCCCCGTTTGGGTAAGTTAGTACATCAACTTCTTGGGGTCGTAACTTTTTCATACGATCTCTGTTTTAGGCATATGATAGACCGTTGAAAAGGTATTGTCAAGGAGATTAATTTTTGGGGAAATATAAAAGGATACCCCTTATTTCTCCCCATTTTCCCAAAAACAATCGTTTAGGGCCTCAAAACAGCTTTGGAAGTGAAAAACTGCTAAAAAAAGTAAATTACCAAAATTGCCAGAAAACTGTTTTGAGATATTTGAAAAAGGTGGGTGGCCACTGATATCCACTTGGATAAATAATCCATCCTTAGGAAACAATGGTATCCATTTAATTGAGTTCCCCCATCAGATGAGGAAATTTCTGTTAAATTTGGCCCCGGGTGAGCCACTTGCCTTGGTGCAGGAGCTGTCCTGCTTTGATGACTCGATAAAGATGGATACTTTGTTTTCAAGTGCCTTTGGTATGTGTGTCCACAATATGATCACTGTATTATTTTTGTATGCAATCGAGGTTGAGCTCTGTTGGTGTCATTGTTTCTGCTACTTCTGAAGTGTCCAATAATAGTGGGAAATAAGGGCGAAGGAGATCCACGTTGAACACTGGGTGTAGACCAAGGAAAGGAGGAATGTTGATATCAAAAGAATTACCCCCCATAGCCTTAGAGATGGTATAAGACCCATAAAAGAGTGGGTGAAGATTCTGATGGGGTCCTATAAGGCGTTCTTTCTGCAATTGCAACCAAACTTTGTCGCCCACCTGAAACTTATGTGGCACTCGATGTTGATCATGGAACTGCTTGTACTTGTCATTGGACTTCTGTAGGATATACTGAACTTTTTGGTAGATGTGATGGATATTCTCAATGAACCGGGTGGCTTTGTCAGCTTCAGTTGGAGCAGGAGATAAGTCAGTCGAGGTGACCGCAAGGGGAAGTGCAACATCTATGGGACCCAATGGTTGGAATCCCAATCCCACCTGAAAAGGGTTGTGGCTGGTTGATCTATGTAGGGCTCGGTTGTAGATATGATATACATAGGGAAGGCTATCATCCCATGTATGAGGGTGATTTGAATTATAGATGTGAAGGATATGCACAATCATTCAATTTACAACCTTGGTTTGGCCATCTGTTTGGGGGTTGAAGGTCATGTATTTGGTGAGCTTCATGTCCAGAAGTGACCAGAGGTTCGACCAGAATGTCATGAGAAATCTATTGTCCCGATATGAGACAATGGTTTGTGGGATTCCAAAATGTACCCAGACTCGTTCAAAGAAGATCTTAGCAGTGGCCTCTGTGGTGATGTTCTTCTTGTAGGAAACCATAATTGCCATCTTTGAAAAGCGATCAAAAACCACAAAAACATAGTCATTTCCCATATTGCTGGATGGGAGGACCGACATTTAGTCCATTGAAACATCGTTTAGGGCCTCACAACAACTCCGAAAGTGAAAAACTGCTAAAAATAGTGAATTATCGAAATTGCCTGAAAATGGTTTTGAGTTAGTTGGAAAAGGTGGGTGGACATCGATATCCATCTAGATCAATCCTCCCTCCTTAGGAAGAAATGGTCTCCATTGCGTTGATTTCCCCCATTAGATGAGGAAAATTCTGATGAATTTGACCCCGGGTGAGACACTTTCCTTGGTGCAGGAGTTGCCCTGCTTTGATGACTCAATAAAGCTGGATCCTTTGTTGTTGAGTGCCCTTGATATGTGTGTACACAATCTGATCACTAGATGTGTGTTGTATGCAGTCGGGGTTGAGCTCTATTGGTGTTAGTTTTTTTGGTACTTTTGAGGTGTCCAATAATGGTGGGAAATAAGGGCGAAGGAGATCCACATTGAACACTAGGTGCAGACCAAGCAGAGGAATGTTGAGCTCAAAATAATTATCCCCCATGACCTTGGTGATGGTGTAAAACACATAATGGAGTGGGAAAATCTTTCTATGGTGTCCTGTAAGGCGTTATTTTTGCAAGTGCAACCAAACTTTGTCACCCACCTGAATCTTATGTGGCACCCGATGTTGATCATGGTGCTGCTCGTACTTGTCATTGGAATTTTGTAGGATATCCTGAAACTGTTGGTGGATGTGTGGGATATTCTCATTGAAACAGGTGGCTTTTTCAGGTTCAGTTGGAGCAGGAGATGATTCAGTCGAAGTGACCGCAAGGGGAAGTGCAACATTTATGGGACCCAATGTTTGGAATCCCAACCCCACCTGGAAGGGATTGTGGTTGGTTGAGCTATGAAGGGCTCGGTTGTACCTATGCTAGACATAGGGAAGGATCTCATCCCATGTGCGAGGGTTCTTTGAATTATACATGCGAAGGATATGCACAACCATTCAATTTACGACCTTGGTTTGGCCATCTGTTTGGGCATGGAAGGCTGTGGATTTGATGAGCTTGGTGTCCAGCAGTGACCAGAGGCTCAACCAGAATGTGATGAGAAATCAACTATCCCGATATGAGACAATGGTTTGTGGGATTCCAAAATGTACCTAGACTCGTTCAAGGAAAAGCTTGACAGTGGCCTCTGCTGTGATGTTCTTCTTGCAGGCAACCAGAATTGCCATCCTAGAAAAGTGATCAACAACCACAAAATCATAGTCATTTCCCCACTTGGTGGATGGGAGGCCCGACATGTAGTCCATTGAGATGGATTCCCATGGTCTGTCAGAAGTAGGAAGAGGGGTGTACAAGCCCTATTTCTTAGTGGTCAGTTTGGAAATAGCACAGGTAGTGAAAGACTTGATATACTTTCTGACCTCTTGTCAAAGTTTCAGCCAGTAGAAATGTTTCTACAACATGGCCACTATATTTTCGACGCCAAAGTGTCCTGTCACCCGACTATAGTGGGCTTCCCAGATCATCTTCGATTGCTCTCTTGATGGAACATAGATATGTCCCAGATGACACAACTCCTCAGCTGCAAAATTCATGAGCTCCTTCTCATGAGATTCCCATGTTAGCTATTTAAATCCCCCTTGGATCCCAAATCATCCTTTGGGGCTATTCATCTGCTCCATCTTGCTGCTGCTGCTGCTTCTGCGCTGCTACTGCTGCTACTACTGCTGCTTCTATGTTGTTGTTGCTGCTGCTTCCATCCTTCTGCTCAGCTGCTCCTCACTGGCAGTCTCTGCTAACCTCAACATCAGCTCCATGATCTCCTCGATCACTTCGTCCACCTGCTCCAGTGACTGGCTCTTCTCATGCAGTCTCCTCAGCTGCAAAAATTTGTGGTACATGAGAAGATCATCATGATCTCCCATGCCTCCTTCATCAGTTTCCAACTTTACCTGTTGGATGTGCACGCTTTGCACCTTCACCCTTTTCTCCAGGGCTTCGAATTGTTCCCACAGATAAGCAAAGCAAATTTTGTCTACCTCTTCTTCTTCTGCTGCTGCAAACTCCCCTGTTGTAGTCTTTTAAGTCCCCTGGCTGAAAATACTGAGCCATTCCTCAGAATGCTCATCATCCTCTCCATATGCTTCTTCTACTTGGGCAGTCTCAAACACCTGCTCCAATTCCTCCTTGACAGTCTTAGCCGACTGTTCTTCTGCTGTCGATGCTCTCAATGCAACACAGACTTCTGCCTCCCCCTGGGAAAGCGGTAGGAATACTCCAATTCCCCCAATCATTAGAAGGTTCCTCAAATCCTCCTCTTTTGTCAGCTGCACCCACTGATCTAAATTCATCTCTGAATTTATGAGACCCTCAGATAGTCTCGTCTGCTCTATCAACTTCTCTGGCTGATTCCAACTCATCTGCTCATCCCTGCCCACCTAGCAATATGGGATGTCTTTGCTGCCCTACTGGAAGACCATGATTTCAACTGATCCCATCTTCATCAACACTCCTTGCTGAATTGAACTCACCTTCGAGTCCACGAGACTTTCAGACAGTCTCAAATTTTCATCTCTGCCCATCTGGCAATATGAGATGCTTCCACCGCCCTCCTGCCAGTATTCAAGATCCCATAGCAATCTCATTTCATTGCCCAGCTGGCAATGTGAAATTCCCTGCCTATCCTCATGACAGTCTCTAAGATCCCGCAACGATCTCATCTCATTGCCCACCTAGAAAACTGGAATTTCTTCTCTGCCCTCCTAGCAGTGCTTGAGATCTTTAGCTGATCCCAATTCATTTTCAAAATCATCGAGACCTCTCCCAGTCTCCGGTTCACATACCTGAACCATTTCCTCTATGTTCTTGAGGTCTTCAACATACCTCAACCATCTTCTTAACAACCTTCGCTGTCTTCTGACCATCAACTCCTTGACTGGCCATTTTGCTTTCGGCTTCTTCATGGGCCATTCATATACCCATGTTGGCTTCTTATCCTGTCGCATATTCAATTCGAGCCTCGCCATTTCTCTTTTTATATATGCGAGCTCTTCATCCATGTCTTCTTGGCTCCATAGCTCTGAGGTTCTTCTTCCAGTGTATCTACGGCCTTCAGTAGCCATCTTGTTGTCTTTGTCTTCTCTCCTAGTAGACTTGTTATCACTCTGCATCCCTTAGTGTTCCACCTTCATCCTACAGTCTCCTTGACTGTCTTCTTGATTGTTGCCTATATCTTGCCTCTCTTGCCTGAAATATACAGACAAGAAATCAACTTTGATACCACTTGATGGTGCGATGACACTCCTACATACCCCGCAGGGTCTCTGCGCCTAACCTCCTAGTCTTCAAGGATCATTCAAGTTCAACTTTGAGCTGAAGAAGCTCCTTTGATTCCTTGCTAGAATCTCGGTTGAAACCCGATCCACATGTCCCTCTCATTCACCTGCACGGTCTTCTGCACCTAACTGTGGTTGTCCCCGACTCAATTTCGGGGTTCGGGGTTTCCTCCCTTCTAATGTCGAGAGCTCATGTTCCCATGATCTCTCGAACTCCGATGAGCTCTCTTCCGCCCTTAGCCCCTCTTGGCTATGCCTTCTGGTCCATATGAATGCTCTCATAAGACCGCAACCTTATGTCTTTCTGTCGGGGTTTTGGGCTTCAAAATATTGATGGGCTCCAACTTCCTGTTAGCCCTCTAGGCTAAGATCCTGGTCCACGTGACCTCCCCCTATATGACCGCAGCCATACCTCATCATCAGGGTTTCGAGATTTCAAATGTTGAAAAACATTTTCCCTTAGGATTTGCGATCCCTCGAATCCCAACGCGCCCTTTACGCGTTAGCCCTCCTGGCTAGACTCTTGGTCGATATGACCTCTATCCCCATGATCGCAGTCTTATCCCCTCATCAGGGTTTCGGGGTTTCTAATGCCAAAATGCGTTTGCTCACGGGATTCCCCATTCCACGAATCCTGACTCTCCGTTACGCTGACAGCTAGCCCCTCACGATGGTACTTTCCTCTTCTCTGATGTGCTGACAGCTGGCTCCCACAATGGTGCTTTCCCCTTGTCGGGGTTTTAGGCTTTCCAATGCCAAAACTCACATGTCCCTTGGACTCATGAAATGTCGATCCCCTATTTGTTGATGGACGACCCCCTGTTGGCCTTTTTCCCGATGGCTCTTATTTTTTCCACGCGTCCTCTCCAGATGGAAAACCCTGATTAACTCTTGGGGTTCACAACTTCAAGTGTCCCAGATGCTCCATCCTCTAGACTCGTGAAAATACGAACTCCGATGCACAAAAATACCCATGGGCGCTATATCTCCGCCACATGTCTCCACAAATGGACGGCTCAGATCTTTCTCGCTATTTCGGGGCTTGCAATGTCTCAATTTCCTCGACCTCAAGATCTTTGATATCCTGAACTCTGATATCCCGATGTTTAGTGTCTGAATCTTCGGAATGGATGATCACGTGACACATGTCGTCTCCTCAGACGGATGGCTCAGATTCTTTCACTGGTTCAGGATTTTTGATGTCTCAACTTTCATGACCTCGAGAACTCTGATTCCCCGAGTGTCGATATCCCGATACCTGTCAGGATCTTCCTCCTGTTTACGAGGTTATCTCCCTCGCAACTTCTACCAATCCGATGGCTATCGGCGATCCTAAGCCAGATCTAACGACTCAGCTCCATTCTCCTTCTCTGCGCTCTTCTGACTACTCCCTGGACACGAACACCAACAGTCCAGATCTAATTCCTAGCCGATCTGACAGCTGCTATTGCTCCCTCCTGAGCTTGTGCACTTTATTCCAAGACTTGGAAGAATTTCAAAATCCTCAAGGCCTCGAACTTTACTCTGGTTCTGTAAGCTATTCAACTTTAAGCTTCGTCGTGCGTATGAAACGCTCTCTCTCATTAGCGTGTGATTTGAATTCGCTGGCGTGGCTGGCTAGTTGGTTGGCTGACGTGGAGAGATTCTCCTGCATCAAACTCCTCAGCTACAAAATTCATGAGCTCCTACTCATGAGCTTCCCATCTCAGCTATTTAAATCCCCCCTGGATCCCAAATCATCCTTTGGAGTTGTTCATCTGCTCCATCCTGCTGCTGTTGCTGCTGCTTCTACGCTGCTGCTACTACTGCTTCCATCCTTCTGCTCAGCTGCTCCTCACTGGCAGTCTCTGCTGACCTCAACATCAGCTCCATGATCTCCTCGATCACTTCGTCTAGTTGCTCCAGTGACTGGCTCTTCTCATGCAGTCTCCTTAGCTGCAAAAAATTTTGGTACATGAGCAGATCATCAAGATCTCCCATGCCTCCTTCATCAGTTTCCAACTTTACCTATTGGATGTGCATGCTCTGCACCTTCACCCTTTTCTCCAGGGCTTCGAATTGTTCCCACAGATCAACAAATAAAATGTCATCTACCTCTTCTTATTCTTCTACTGCAAACTCCCATTTTATAGTATTTTCAGTCCCCTGGCTGAAAATACTGAGCCATTCCTCAGAATGCTCATCATCCTCTTCGTTTGCTTCTTCTACTTGGGCAGTCTCAAACACCTGCTCCAATTCCTCCTTGACAGTCTCAACCAACTGTTCTTCTATTGTCGCTGCTCTCTCTGCAAGACAGACTTTTGCCTCCCCCTGGGCAAACGGTAGGAATACTCCAATTCCCCCAATCATTGGAAGGTTCCTCAATTCCTCCTCTTTTGTCAGCTGCACCTGCTGATCTAAATTCATCTCTGAATTTATGAGACCCTCAGATAGTCTCATTTCCTCTTTCAACTTCTCTAATTGATTCCAACTCATATTCTCATCCCTGCCCACCTGGAAATATGGGATGTCTCTGCTGCCCTCCTGGCAGACCATGAGATCAATTGATCCCATCTTCATCATCACTCCTTGCTGAATTGAACTCACCTCTGAGTCCATGAGACTTTCAGACAGTCTCAAATTTTCATCTCTGCCCATCTGGCAATATGAGATGCTTCCACAGCCCTCCTGGAAGTCTTCGAGATCCCGTAGCGATCTCATTTCATTGCCCAGCTGGCAATGTGAAATTCCCTGCCTGTCCTCATGACAATCTATGAGATCCTGTAGCGATCTCATCTCATTTCCCACCTGGAAAACTAGAATTTCTTCTCTACCCTCCTGGCAGTTCCTGAGATCTTCAGCTGATCCCAATTCATTTTCAAAATCATCGAGACCTCTCCCAGTCTCCAGTTCACATACCTGAACCATTTCCTCTATGGTCTTGAGGTCTTCAACGTACCTCAACCATCTTCTTAACAGCCTTCGCTGTCTTCTGACCATCAACTCCTTGACTAGCCATTTTTCTTTCGGCTTCTTCATGGGCCATTCATATACCCATCTTGGCTTCTTATCCTGCTGCATCTTCAATTCCAGCCTCATCATTTCTCTTTTTATATATGCGAGCTCTTCATCCATGTCTTCTTGGATCCATAGCTTTGAGGTTCTTCTTCCAGCATATCTATGGCCTTCAGTAGCCATCTTGCTGTCTCTGCCTGCTCTCCTAGCAAACCTGCTGTCACTTTGCATCCTTGAGTGTTCCAGCTTTATCCTACAGTCTCCCTGACTATCTTCTTGATTGCTACCTACCTCTTTCCTCTCTTTCCTGAAATATACAGACAAGAAATCAGCTCTGATACCACTTGATGGCGCGATGATGCTCCTACATACCCCGCAGGGTATTTGCACCTGACATCCCGGTCTTCAAGGATCGTTCAAGTTTACCTTTGAGCCGAAGTGGCTCCTTTGATTCCCTGCTGGAATCTCGGTTGAAACCCGATCCAGAGATCCTTCTCATTCACCCGCACGGTCTTCTGCACCTAACCGTGGCTGTCCCTGACTCAGTTTCGGGGTTTGGGGTTTCCTCCCTTTTGATGTCAAGAGCTCTTGTTCCCGTGATCTCTCGAACTTCGATGAGCTCTCTTCCGCCCTTAGACCCTCCTAGTTATGCCTTCTGGTCCATATGACCGCTCTCATAAGACCACAACCTTATGTATTTCTGTCGGGGTTTTGGGCTTCAAAATATCGATGGGCTCCAGCTTCCCATCAGCCCTCCAGGCTAAGCTCCTCGTCCATGTGACCTCCCCCTATATGACTGCAACCATACCTCCTCATCGGGGTTTCGAGCTTTCAAATGATGAAAAACATTTTCCCTCAGGATTCGCGATCCCTCAAATCCTGATGCGCCCTTTACGCGTTAGCCCTCCTGGTTAGACTCTTGGTCCATATGACCGCTATCCCCATGACCGCAGTCTGATCCCCTCATCGGGGTTTCGGGGTTTCTAATGCCAAAATTCATTTGCTCACAGGATTCTCGATTCCTCGAATCCTGACTCTCCGTTATGCTGACAGCTAGCCCCTCACGATGGCACTTTCGTCTTCTCTGATGTGCTGATAGCTGGCTCCCACAATGGCACTTTCCCCTTGTCAGGGTTTTGGGATTTCCAATGCCGAAACTCACATGTCCCCTGGACTCACGAAATGTCGATCCCTAATTTGCCGATTAGCGACCCCCTATCGGCCTTTTTCCCAATGGCTCTGATTTCTGCCATGCGTCCTCTCCAAATGGACGGCCCTGATTAACTCTCGGGGTTCGCAACTTCACGTGTCACGGACGCTCCGTCCTCTAGATTCATGAAACTCCAAACTCTAATGCACCAAAATACCCACAGACACTAGATCTCCGCCACGTATCTCCACAAATGGATGGCTCAGATCTTTCTCGCTATTTCAGGGCTTGAAATGTCCCGATTTCCTCGACCTCAGGATCTCTGATATCCCGAACGCCGATATCCCGATGTCTAGTGTCCGGATCTCTGGAATAGATGATCATGCGACACGTGTCCTCTCCTCAGATGGATGGCTCATATTCTTTCGCTAGTTTTGGATTTCTGATGTCCCGACTTTCATGACCTCGAGAACTCCGATTCCCTGAGTGTCGATATCCCGATACCTATCGGGATCTTCCTCATGTTTACGAGGTTAACTCCCTCTCAACTTCTGCCGATCCGATGACTGTCAGTGATCCTGAGCCAGATCTAACAGCTCAACTCCATTCTCCTTCTCTACGCTCCTTCGGGTGCTCCCTGGACGTGAACACCAACGGTCCAGATCTAATTCCCAGCCGATTTGACGGCTGATGTTGCTCCCTCCTGATTTTGTGCACTTTCTTCCAAGACTTGGAAGAATTTCAAACTCCTCAAGGCCTCGACCTTTACTCTGGTTCTGCAAGCTATTCAACTTTAATCTTCATCGTGCATATGAAACACTCTCTCTCTTGAGCTTCTTGAACACTCAGACCCCTAAGGGATTTTATCTTCCTTCTTCTCCCGCTGATGGAGAATTTGACGCCCTCTTGGCTATCTTCTACTCAAGAAACCTCCTGTTGAGTCCTTCAGGGTGTTCAGCAACCCTGTGCGGATCCTCCAGTGGATTCTTCCTTCAAGTGGCAGAACTCAAAAGAGTTCTCTTCTCCTTTCTGTGCCTACCTACACAATGTCTCTATGCCATACTGGCAGAGTTCCTTCCTCCAGAACTTCATCATTTCTAT
>WSFP011522983.1:0-12420 GCA_009831015.1 Picea engelmannii | reverse complement strand
TAACAACATATGACCAACCCCCTCTACCTGGAACCTCTGAGTAAAATACTTGTTTGCATTGGCTTGGAAGAACATAGGGCTCTGATATTGGCTCAACATTCCTTGTATTAACCATGATAAATATGTTAGCATGATGAATAAAATTTCTATCAGGATCACGCTCATTCATTCGTAGCATGTACCGTTTGACGTCGAACATAACTAATTTGAAGGATTTAAAGTCACACTCAAGTATATAATCCAAATTTCCATAGTATTGATTTTTAGAGACTTATGGATGTTTATCACTTCTAGAGGAAACATTAGTAACCTAAAATACCGCAATTGTCCCACTATCAAAAGTTTTCATCTTTTCATCCAACTTTTTGATGCAAAATTTACCGCCATTGCACCACATAGCCTTGTGGTGTTTCAACAGAAATATGTCGGACACGTAAAAAATGTTGGATTACTGAGAGGGGGGTGAATCAATAATAGATATTCTTAATCCTTTTAACCACATTATGCAAGTGTTATTTATATTTATGATCAATATAGCATTATCATTCAATAAGTGTAGAGTAAATAAACCATGAACAAATGAACAATCATACACATACACAATACACCAACATTTTTTTACGTGGAAACCCAATGTGGGAGAAAACTACATAATAGTTTGTCTTATTTGTATTTAAGAATTACATTCATTGGAAGCACCGAATTCCTTTGTTTTTCAGCTGCAACTAGAAGGAGGATTTGACCCCCTATTTTTAGGCTACAACTTGAGTGAAGCTCCAACTCCCCAATTCTATGGAAACAACCAGAAGGAGGCTACAACCCCCTATGTTCTTCGACTACAATTGGAAGGTGGCTACAACCACCTATCCTTTCCCGGACCTGCCGCCCTAAAATATAAGTGCCAAATGTAGAAACTAAATATGTCACCGTCACAAACTATTATGTCAAATATGTCACTGAGAAACCTGTCACTGTATACTCATCAACTAATCTGATCTGATCACATATACCTCAAACACTATACCAAACGTTTGTACCTCAAACCGTGTGCTAGAACCTCACTGTTATACAACCTCTATATATACCAATAACTTCAACAACATACCTCAACCAAAATCCCTCAAACATGAAATACTACTAAACTTTAGTAGATCTGCTTAAGATAAACTCTACAATAAGCCCTAAACTTCTAAGAGGGAATCCAACAGATTTGCAAGGCAAACCTTCAACCAGATTCATAGATTCAAGACTACACATATGAAACCCATACATTTTTCTTCTTGTAGAGTTCTGTTGCCATGGTTTTGCTGCCGCAATTATGCTGCCACAATTTTTCTGTCTCGATTTTTCTACTGCACTTTTTCTGCCGCAATTTTTTTCCGCACTCTTTCCACCGCGATTTTTCTGCTGCAGTTTTTTTGCTGCGATTTTTCTGTCGTACTTTTTCTGCTGCACTTTTTCTGCCGCAATTTTTCTACCACATTTTTCTGCTGCACTTTTTCTACCACACTTTTCCTGCCGCACTTTTTTTGTCGCACTTTTCCTGCTGCACTTTTTCTGCCGCACTTTTTCTGCCACATTTTCTCTATCAATAATACCTGCCCAAATAACCTTTCACAAAATAGATATTCAATGATATTAAATAGGTGCTAATGGGAGAGCCTTTCTCTCTTATTTATACTTCCATGTAGCTTCCTCAAGGGGTTGCCTTCTAACCAACTTAACCCACTTTCCTTCTTTTAGGGCTAACCCACTTCTAACCACTTGTCCACTTCTAACTTACTTTTCTACAAATAGTAAATTCTCCACTTCTAGTTGCAACTAAATTATTTTTCATTATTTTCTTATTACAACAACTTAACCCATGACTAACTCCTAGATTCACCCACTTGACTAGTCAACTTCTTCTAGGAGATTCTAGAATTAATTTAACTTCTTTGACCTTCTAGATAACTCATGAGGGTTCTCCAACTTTACCAGGCCATAAATCTCTAACCGTGAGGACTTATGTGACGTTCCACATATCAATGGAAATGGGATGACATGTACTATCTATATAGAATAATATTACCTCTAAATATATTAAACTTCATACCATTATACATCAATCAAACTGAAGTCCCTTAATTGTACTGTTGGGGCTACTAGAATTTGCTACCGGACTTGCTTCAAGGGTTGACATCAATGACAACCAACCCAATTAATCAACAATCTCCCCATTTCGAATTGATGGCAACACTATGATTCAATACTGAAGTCATATCACTCATGCTTCCCCTGTGACCATCGCTTCCCCTAGAACCATGCCTCTGTGCTCTCTCTCCAAGCATCTAACTCTCTATCCCGCATCAGATAAATCTCTCCCCCTTTGACATCAATGGAAAAGGTAACTTCCTATTAGGGGTTGCTCTCCCTAACTGAACTATCCTTGGGGCTGATCCCCCTAATTGAACTCTTCCTAAAACTTCTCTCCCAACTTGAAATATCCTCTTTATGGTGTTTCCTCATGTAAATCTGATACATATAAGATAAGCATTCAAAATAATTCATTTTGGAGTAGAAATTACTTCAAGTCTATGGTGAAGATACTCAAAGACTTCCTTTGGAAGCGGTTTTGTAAAGATATCTTCCATTTGTTCTTTTGTTTCCACATATTCAACTCTGATGTTCTTCTCTGCAACCTATTCCTGTAGAAAGAGATACTTGATTGGAATGTGCTTCGTCTTGGAGTGCATCACCTTGTTCTTTGAGATACTTATGTCACTTGTATTATCACAATAGATTTTAATGGGCTCATCATACTCAACCTGTATATCTCTCGGAGTTTGTTTCATCCATAGAACCTGTGTACAACATGTTGCTATTGCAATATACTCTGCTTCGACTATAGATAATGATATTGATGACTGTTTCTTTCTTATCCAAGATACCAAACACTCACCCAAGTAGAACGTTGCTCCACTGGTGCTTCGTCGGTCATCAATGCAACCTGCCCAATCTACATTTGTGTAGGCAATAAGTGATAAACCCAAGTTTCCTTTTGGAAACCATAATCCAAACTCTTCGATACTCTTGAGATATCTGAATATCCTCTTTACTGATATAACATGTGATTCCTTTTGTGCTTCTTGAAATATTTCCACATGTCCAACTTTCTACATTAAATATGGTATGGATGCTGTTACATAAAGTAAGCTGGCAAAAATTGACCTGTATTGCCTATGATCTGTAGACTTTGAATCATCATCTTTACTTAACTTGCAACTGGTTTTCATAGGAGTACTGACGGGTTTGCAATCTTCCATTTTGAACCTCTTTATCATTTCTATGATATACTTGGTTTGAGAAATAAGAATGCCTTGGTTTCTTTCACAAATCTGAAGAACTAGAAAGAAGGATAGTTCTCTAAGTAATGGCATTTCAAATTCATTCTACATATCCTTTGCAAATTTCTGGCTCAACTTTTCATCATCACTTCCAAAAATAATATCATCAACATAAACTTCAATTAATAAAATACTATCTTGAGTTACCTTTATGTAGAGGTTGTTGTCTGCATTTCCTTTCCTGAACCCTTGTTGATGTAAGTATCTGTCTAGTCTAGAATACCATGCTCTGGAGGCCTATTTGAGACCATACAAGGCCTTCTTTAATCTGCAAACTTAATCTTCATATTCTGATAATGAAATCCTTCTAGTTGCTCAATGTAGACTTATTCTTCTAGTTCTCCATTTAGAAAAGTTGATTTCACATCCATCTGATACACTTTAATATTCTTTGAATATGCATAAGCTAGTATCAATCTGATTGCTTCCATTCTGGCAACTAGGGAAAATGTCTCTTCAAAGTTGATGCCTTTAACCTGTGTGTATCCTTTACATATCAATATATCTTTGTTCCTGGTAAAATTTCCATCTTCATTCAATTTATTTCTGAAGACCCAATTTGTGCTGATCACATTCTTGTACCTTGGTCTTGGAACCAATTCCCAAGTGTCATTCTTCTCTATATGATCCAATTTTTCATCCATGGCCTTTATCCAGAATTCATCATTGTTAGCTTCTTCAAAATTGTTTGGTTCAATCAAAGATAAGAGTGCTAGGTGCAATTGTTTTGGTGAACGAATTATTCTTATAGTCTCAACTCCTGCATCTTTGTTCCCGATAATCTGATCTTACAGATGATTCTTTTGTATTCGTTTGCTAGGTGTCTTTGGAGGTACTTGTTGTTCTTGCTCTTCTAATTCTGTTTGATCTTCTTCATCTTCCCCTTCTACTTCTTCTTCATCCTTTGATCCAGATTTATTTTCGGAATGAAATGAAGCAGAGAAATTACAATGAAATACTCATGAAAATTTCCATAAACAGAGAAATACAACAATACTTGATTTCTATTATTGAAAGAATTGTAAAGAGACTGTAAAAATATAAAGTGCAAGACTTGCTAGAATGCTAGCAACTTTATATCCAAGGAGAGATGTGACGGCTATGCTCATTCGCAAGAAGATGATTACAATGAGGTTTTGAAGGTTGTTTTTCGATAAACAGGAACACCAAAACCCTAGACATCCAAAAACCTAATCCTAGGAGATGAAACACAAAAAATCACGTGGACCCCATTTGGGTAAGTTAGTTCATTAACTTCTCGGGGTCGTAGCTTTTTCATACGATCTCTGTTTTAGGCGCGTGATAGCTCGTTGGAAAGATCTTTTCGAGAAATACGCATTACGTCGTCAAAATCTAACTCTGTCTATAGTTTGACTGTGGCGAGCCAAAAAAACATTGTTTAGGGCCCCAAAACGACCCTGGAAGTACAAAAAGATGTGCTGACATGAAAACATACAAAATAATACAACTAGCTTAGGTGGGAGGCCACCAATATCCACCTGGAAGATGTGTAGGGCTTCAGATAGCCCTAGAAGTGTAGAACCCACAATTACAAAGAAGTACAGAAGAACATGATGCACTAACAACTGACAAGAGGATCTAGTTGGAACATGTGGGTGGCCATGAATATCCACTTGGATCAATCCTCCCCCCTTAGGAAGCAATGGTCTTCAATGCATTGAGTGCGCAGGGAAGAGGGGAAATCATTTTCTCAATATGAAGTTTGGTGAGTTGGGTGCCTTGTTGGAGAAGTTGTGCTTCTTGGCTTGTGGAAGACTATCACAAACCTGTTGCTGGAGGGGTTGAATATTTTCCACCAACCTGTTGTCTCTGGGTTGGATGGGGCATTGTGTAGGCACCATTGTAGGTAGAGAAACAATACATGTTGCCTCTTCGACGATCTATTTTTGTTGGATAGAAGGTGTTGAGGCTGTAATGGTTGTAGTGGTCTTATGTACATCCTTTGGACATACTATGAAGAGGATGAATTTTGCAGTATGAGAGATTACCTTATAGTATTGTTTTGGTGGAGAAGTAGTTAAAACTTCCTCTGGGATCTTATAGAGCTGACCTACCAGAGTAATAATGACACTACGGGGTCTAGACTCATAGAAAACATGACGTTTCCACATATATGGTTGGCCCAAAACAACATCATAGACATCAAGAGGGGAAATATCACACAATAACTCATCCTTGAAGGGATGGATGCCATAGGACAAATGACACTGTTGGCTGACGTGAAGATCTCATCCCTGGTGAAGCCACCCGATGTTGTATGGTTGTGGGTGTGGAGTTGTCGCAAACCCAAATTTTTGACGACCTTAGTTGAGATGAGTTTCTTCTGGCTATCATTATCAACAATGAAATGCAGTGGGGTCCCCTTCACCCACATATGTGAATGAAAGAGGAAATCCCCCTCTTCAAGATCTACTGGTTCTTCTAGCTGAATTATTGTGGTCTTGACAGTAGTAGTGGGGTTGGGATCGATGATCTGTCTGTTTTCAATATTTTCTGGATAGGATTCCAAATCAGGGTTAGACTCCATGTCTTTGACCTCGACCACCAATAATTGTTTTGAGTGACATTCATTGGTGTCGTGCCAAGGGATTTTTTGGAAGTCAAACCACTTCCCAGTGTCATTCTTCGTCTTTATTTTACCCTTTTTGTTTAGTGTCTTGGAATGGTTGTCTAGAGGTTGTTAGTTAGGGCCGTCTTTACCGTGCTTTGGTTGTTGCAGTTTTACATGCCCAAATTCCCATTTGTTCTAGTGCCTAAATTTCTACTCGATTTTGATAGCATATTGATAGGCATCTCCCAATGATGAGATGTTTAGAAAATCCATTTCAGTTTGGATGTACCTATGCAGATCCCCATGATATTTCATAACTAGATGTTGCTTGGAGTATTTGATACCCAACTTGGTGCACAAGGTATGGAAAGCATTTGTGAACTCTGGCATTGTTTGACTCTTCTCTTTCCGCAATGCGGTCCATCTCATGTACTAGTCTTCATAGTTATCAACATGATAGTACTGTTCTTTGACCGTATCCACAAAAAAATCCCAAGTGGGCTTGACCCCATATATTCCAGATTCCTCTATGGAATTTTTCTCCCAGTAAGTTTCCCACCAATGTTTGACATGGGAGAGAGCCTTGAGGAGTGCGAAGGTGATCTTTTCCCTGTCGGAAATTTTTTGAATAAAGAAATAACCTTCTAATAGATTTAACCATTTTTCTAGGGCATCTGCATCTACTTGACCTTCAAATATGGGAATATCAAAATTAACTTGTACCTTGAATGGAGAGGTTCCTCCAAAATGGTCGCTTGATGAAGATACGACTATTGCTATTGGTAGGCATTGAAGAATGTGTGCAAAATTCTCCATCATTTCGTCCCTCTGTCACGCAAGAGATTGCTCAAGCAACAATTTAATAGAATCTTCTGCTCCACCATCTTTCTTTTCTGCTTCCATCGAGGGGTTCTTGGGCGTACAAGAGTGATTGTCCTCAAGAGAGACAAACTCGAGACCCAACTAGCTATACTCGGACCACATTGGGGACATGCGCTGAAAAAATATCAAGAACACCCTCGCTCTGATACCACTGATCCAGATTGATTTTCGGAACGAAATGAAGTAGATAAATTACAATGAAATACTCAGGAAAATTGCCAGAAACAAAGAAATGAAAAAATACTTGATTTCTATTAATGAAATAATTGTAAAGAGACTATAAAAATACAGAGTTCAAGACTCGCTAGAATGGTGACATCTTCATCTACGAGGATATATGTCACGGCTATGCTCATTCACAAGAAGATGATTATAATGAGGCTTTGAAGGCCTTTTTTTGATAAACAAGAATGCCAAAACCCTATACATCCAAAAACCTGACCCTAGGATATGAAATGCCAAAAGTCATGTGGGCCTAGTTTGGGTAAGTTAGTACATTAACTTCTCGGGGTCGTAACTTTTGCATACGATCTTTTTTTTAGGCGTGTGATATCCCATTGGAAATGTATTTTCAAGAACTACGCATTACGCCATCAAACTCTGATTCCATCTACATTTTTATTGTGGCGATCCAAAAAAACATTTTTTAGGGCCCCAAAACAACCCTGGAAGTACATCAAGATGTGTTGACATGAAAACATACAAAATAAGCCATTTGGGATTAGGTGGGAGGCCACCGGTATCCACCTAGAAGATGTGTAGGGATTCAAACAACCCCAAAAGTGTAGAACCCACAATTACAAAGAAGTACAGAAGAACTTGTTGCACTAACAACTGACAAGAGGAGCCAGTTGGAACAGGTGGGTGACCACCAATATCCACCTAGATCATCCTTTCCTTCTTCTTCGTAAACTTGTTCCACTAAATCTTTTTCTTTTTCCTTAAATTTTCGTCAACCTGTCTCATCAACTGTTACATTGATGCTTTCCACAAATTTGTTGAGCCTTAGATTGTAACATTTGTACACTTTCCTTGTACTTGAGTAACCACAAGTACGCCTTTGTCTACATGAGAATCAAACTTTCACATTCTTCCATATTCTCTTTTGATGTAGCATTTGCTTCCAAATAGTTTGAAGTCCTTCACATTTGTTGGTCTTTCTTTCCATAGCTCGTAAAGAGTTTTTTCACTGTTATTCTTGAGCATTAATCTATTTTGAATGTGAACTGTTGTATGCACTACATGTGTCCAAAAGACATCTTTCAACTTTGAATCCATTAACATTGTTCGATCCATTTCCTGTACTGTCATGTTCTTTCTTTCGACGACCTCATTCTGTTGAGGTGTTCTAGTGAGAAAATAATTTCATTTTTATACCATGCTTGTTGCATAAATCCACAAATTCCTTTGAAGTAAACTCTCCTCCATTATCAGATCTCAAACATTTGATTTTTGAATCCATTTCATTTTCAACCATTTCCTTGTATACCTTGAAGTTTTCAAATGATTTTGACTTATTCTTGAGAAAACAAACTGCAGTCATTCTTGTATAATCATCAACTAATAACATAAACTATTTCTCACATTTTAAACCCTTTGTTCTAGTTGGTCCAACTAGATCAATATGCACAATTTCCAGTGGTCTTGTCATTGAGTAATATTTTAATTTGAATTTTGTCTATTCCCTTTCCAATGATTCTAGCTAATTCGTTGTTTCCAAAGGAGACTGATCCATCTCTTTCCTTTCTCAATGATAGAAACCTGTCTTCATCACATGTCATGTGATTTGAGCAACCACTGTCAACATACCAACCACGTTTCTTATGCTTAGCTTGTAGAGCAAGTGTGCATTCTTCATTGCTATACTGATTCTTCTTTCTTATCCATGTTCTCTTCTGAGGCTTCTGTCTGTGTCTGTTTTTATTATGTTGCGATTCTCTATGAGGGACTGTCATTCTACACTATTTGGCCATGTGTCCAAAGTTGTTGCACTTGTAGCATTCCATTTCAGTGCTCAATGATTCAAACATGTTGTAGCTTATTCTCTATGTTTCACTAGGCCTTCTTGGATAACCGTTTTGTTTATGACTTTCAAATTTGTTTATGTTCTTGCTATTAGCTCTGCAATTTACAACTTTATGTCCAAAATTATTGCATGTATAACATAAAACAAAAAATATAGTTTGATACCTGGGAGTTGAAGATCTTCTGAAAGGAGTTACTCTTCTAAGTCCTTCTTCTTCCTGAGGCCTGTTTATTTCTGACTGTCATTGATTATGAAATATGAATCTTCTCGGTGGAGGAGTGTCCCTGTGATATTCCTTGTAGAACTTCCTATCCCCTCTGACTGTTTCTGCATAGCTTTTTGGATATGTTTCTTGATCTGTCATTTTGGAGCTTAATCCATTTTTTGTCTGATTTTATCCAAGTCTGGACTTGTCATGATTAGGCCTTTGACTACTGATAATGTCATCCAAAACTTTTGAGATGTTCTGCATATTTTTCTTTTGAATATCCTTTCTCAATGTGACAATATCTGCTTCCAAATTTCCAATGATCCTATCACTACTACATGTTGAAAAATTTGCGATGACCACTTGCGACGAAAGTACTCTTTCATCGCAACATGCAAGAGAAAAAGTTCAATTTTTCTAAATCCACCTCGTATTCGTCGCTATCTCGACACATGTAGGTTGACTACATTTTTATGGTCAATGTTCGTCGCAAGAGCGACGAATGTAGTTTGTCCGTCGCAAGAGCGATGACTCTCCTAACCTTAAAATTGACCGTTAAAAATGATTTAAAATAAATAGGTGGAAAAGAAATATTTTTAGGTCAATATCGTCGCAATTGCGATGATAGTGACCTAAAATCGGACTATAAATATTTGATGATTTAAAGATGTTGCGACAATCTTGCTATAACAACGATGGTTCCGAAAGGGTATTTTTGTGCGGAAAAATGTCACAAAATATTGTTAGAGGTGGGGAAAAAAGTAAAGTGGGTGAAAAGGGTGATGGTAGATGTTATTGCCCTTGTAAAAAATGTTGCCTCAGATGTCTCGTAAGAATTTTAATAGCAACAACTACAAAACATTGTAGTTAATATGGTCACATTGATGGTGGATCGAATGAATATCGTCCCATGGTAATTAGCTATATATTCATTATCTTTTTTTATTTTGTCAATTTTATGTAAAATTATATATATGTGTATATAAATTGTTTGAATGTTTGTTATAATATACACTAATTTTGCATGATTGTTTCTAATTATAAAGTTAGAGTTGCCCTCTAACTTTCCACAGAATATTGCACCAAGTATTTGTAGAAATGATGTTGTACAAGCTAAGGAACATCATCATGACCAAGCAAATGAGGATCTCATGGAATAAGATGATGGGACAAATCAAGTTAATGATCCCATGGAAGAAGATGATGGGACAAATCAAATGATCCAAGATTTGTTTTTGCAGTCGAATGAGGATGGGGAAAATGTTGGTATTTATGATGAACCTCTATTAGAAAAGGAAAATAAACAACTTTATGAAGGATGAAGAGAAAATATTCCATCATCAATTCATCATGGAAACATAAACCCTATTTTTCATATGTTCTAGTAGATATGTTAATGATTCCAAGTTTCATATTTGTATTTGACTGAAGGTCCAACTAGCTTGCAAAGTATCAAATTAAGATTTCAAGTTGATAAACCAAATATGAAATTAATCCAAGCATCATTTGATATCGTCGCAAGAGAGACGAATGTAAATAATCTTGCGACGATTTTTCTATACTGTCGACGAAAAAAGTTCGTCGATAGTATAGCTAATTCATCGTAAGAATATCGTGTCTAATTTGAATGGTGTTACATGGTTTTCAAGGAGTGTAGGGATTATATTATGGTGCAATGTAGTGTAGTATATAAGAACAATCTCTATGCTAAACCTCAAAATGGATAGTACCATATCTTGTTCATAAAACAAATATTCTTGGTATGTTTCCTTTGTGGATATGGTGGCTCAAGCCCTCAGTACACATGATGCCAAACAATGAAACATAACAATTTTACTATTGAATGATAGTGTTATGTCACGCATGGTTAAGGAAATAACTTAAGGTTCTTAGGTCCTATTTGAATGTTCTTATAATTGAGATCCGTTACATAGTCCTTGAAAAAAGACAAAAGACTTATGTAGCGGATATTAATTTGGTCTTTGTGTGGGACATTTTATGCCATTAGTATGAAATTTTGTACAAAAATAATGGATCTTGGAGACTACACCATGGTCAAGGAACGAAAATTGCACGAGGACTAGACACTGGCAACATGGACCTATGAATGGGGCCAACATTGAATTTTTTTCAAACAGTTTTTGTATGCACTGGAATTTTTCATGGATAGACTATTGGCACGCCTTAATGATATGGGAGGTTTTATGGACTCAAATTTGAGTGACACACCCACTTTCTTCCATCATCAATTCATCATGTAAACCATAAACCCTAATTTTCTTTCAGAGTACCCAATTTGGTTGACACAAGTTTTAGGCTTTTGTCGGTCTTTCTTCATTTTGCTTTCAGGTTCTACATTAATGTATATACAATGTATCCGCGTCATAGTTGTGATGAAAAATCCCTCTATTTCGTTGATTTCTTAATCAACACCATCAAGATACTAGAGGCAGGCAACAATGACATGTGAATGGGGCCAACGTTGAAATGTTTTCAAACTGTATGTGTATGCATTGAAATTTGACCTGGATAGACTAATCACATGCCTTAACGATATGGGAGGGTTTCTGGAGTCAAATTTTACTGACACACCCACTTTATTCCATCATCAATTCATCATGGAAACGATAAGCCCTATTTTTCATATGTTCTAGTAGATATGTTAATGATTCCAAGTTTCATATTTGTATTTGACTGAAGGTCCAACTAGCTTGAAAAGTATCAAATTGAGATTTGAAGTTGATAAACCAAATATGAAATGAATCCAAGCATCATTTGATATCATCGCAAGAGAGACGAATGTAAATAATCTTGCGATGAATTTGCTATACTATCGACGAAAAAAGTTCATCGATAGTATAACTAATTCGTCGCAAGAATATTGTGTCTAATTTGAATGGTTTTACATGGTTTTAAAGGAGTGCAGGGATTATATTATGGTGTAATGTAGTGTAGTCTATAAGAACAATCTCTATTCCAAACCTCAAAATGGATAGTACCATATCTTGTTCATAAGACAAATATTCTTGGTATGTTTCCTTTGTGGATATGATGGCTCAAGCTCTCAGTACACATGATGCTAAACAATGAAACATAACAATTTTACTATTGAATGATAGTGTTATGTCACCCATGGTTAAGGAAATAACTTAAGGTTATTAGGTACTATTTTAATCTTCTTATAATTGAGATCCCTTACATAGTCCTTGAAAAAAGACAAAAGACTTATGTAGCGGATATTAATTCGGTCTTTGTGTGGGACATTTTATGCCATTAGTATGTAATTTTGTACCAAAATAATGGATCTTGGGGACTACACCATGGTCAAGGAATGAGGAATGATGAA
>ML894021.1:1554-11905 GCA_009831015.1 Picea engelmannii | reverse complement strand
GGTCATATAGTATAGTTGATCTATCAAACCAACTCCATATCATACTTGTATGTGCCATAATGGAGTAGATATCCTCTCTGTGAAAGACAACCAAAGTGCATTTCAGTTTGCTATTTTGTTTTGTTTCCAGCATACATAATTTAGAATAGTTCTATACTCATGACATTAGAATTACCTTTCTTACTGGTGTCTTGTAACTCTGTTGATTACGAATCTTGGATTGATAATTAATGAGTGCATTATACTAAACATATAAGCAACACAACAATCCGTACAGGGAAGATGGAGCCGGAGGGTTCAAATATCAAAAGAAGATCCAGTGGGAGAAACAAATGCTTGTAGCAGAGAAGCCACAGATGGAGAAGATCATAGATCGACGATTTGGTCAGAAGACCAAAATGAAAATGTATTTTGATTATTTTTTAAAGTGAAAAGGACGACCAATATAATATTCCAGTTGGTTAAACAAAGCGGATATCTAGAATCATGGAATTTTGGTGCAAGAACTCATGGACAAGAGTCCATGCATTTTTCAGCCAAAGGAGTATGATGTAGGAGCATTACCAACAAAGCAGAAGCAGAGGACAGCTGGGCGCACTAGTGCGTATTTTGAAATATTTTGAATTCCAAAGTTGTCGTATTAATGAAATATCTGAAAAGGATTTTGATTTATGAACACCTTTAATGATCAAAGGCTGATCCATCACATAAGATCAATGGGGGAGTATATTTTTCTTTAATATGAAGGATTGCAGTACAGATCTGGAGCTTTCGCTCTTATCTGTCTGACTCAAATATTTATTGTAATAAATGTTAAGTAGTTGAAATATTTTATTTCGATAGGATAGCATAGAGTAGTTGGAGGGAAAGGCTCGAAGAGAACCTCTTGTATAAGGCGTTGTATTGTTGCCTAGTAGTGGTTGTTGTTGATGGGATGTTGAATCTATTCTATAGGTTTCCATTGTAGCAGAGAGCTGAGAGATATAGAGAAGTAGTGTATGAATGTATGTAATATTCAGTTGAAGGAATATAACAGAGGAACATTGTCCCAAATGTGTGGTGTTGATGCGTCTATTTAAATGAGTGAATGGTAGACTTCTGTTTTGTTTTCAATTCTTTGTTATTTCTTTTTCTTGTATCTATGCATGCATTTACATGACTAGATGTATGAATATGTGAGATTTTGAAATTAGTTTCAATTGTTTCTCTTCTATGAGTGAGTGAAAGGAGTGCATAGTGTCCGCAAGGAGTGCATTGGAAAAGTCTATTTCTACCCGAGGCTTATAATAGGTGGCATGGAATTTATATATGCAAGGAGTGCATAGATGTCCGCAAGGAGTGCATGATAGAGTTTCAGGCTTGAAAGCTCAGGAGGAGTAGTGTGAATTTAGTTTCAGAGAAGCAATTGGAGAATAACCGCAAAGGGTGTGAAATCATCCACAGAGAAGTTGAGTGTGGAAGAGAACTTGTTGCAAGGCGTGCACAGGTTGAGATTTTGGCTAAGTGTCGAAGCAAGTGTTTAGAGGAACAAAGGAGAAGCGAGGAAGCTAAGCTAAGGAGGTGTTGACGATAAAAATCACAACGAGGATTTCGCCCACAAAGTATTGCTAAAGCCTATTATTATAAGATAGTGATATATATAATACTAGTAGGTGGGACCCCCTTGTATATTGGAGGATCATATCTAGTTCTTATTTGATGCTTATGCTGTTGTTAGACACTACTTACAGGGTTCTACACAATTGAAGAAATCTTGGTTTTATTTGCGACATAATGGCAGAAGGATAATGCATGTTACTCTAGGCTCTAATTTGATGTCATGATGGATTATGTTATCCATTGTTACCTTGCTATTTTCTCCTTGATTCATTACTTGTGATACTTTCACAAGATACATGTTAGTAACAACAAATACGAGCAATTGAAAAGAGAATAAAGCAATATGAACAAAATACAAAAGGAAGAAACTAAAACTATGCTACACTATATGCATTGAAATTAAAGAAATGGTGTTAGTCCTAACTAACCTTTATAGTGGATATACTATGTATTAAGTTACATGGAGGCACATTTTATATGCATTATGACATGGTTGGCAATGGTTAAATGTGATATGAAGTGGCGCAATTGGGAAGTAATGGATGTTAGTTTCGATGCATAGATTAATTAAATGGATTAATGGAGGGTTGGCTGGTGTTTACTAAGTAATTGAAAGAGTGGAGGATGGATGCAATGTGCATTTACTACACATCACTCCATACCTCTCCCACTGTCCGTCACCTTAGCTTGGCTATTGTTCAATTTTTGTTCGCTGTGGTTAAGCTTCGATTTCCAAGAAAGGGAAGAACTGCTCGACCAATCTCGTGTTTTTAAGTCTTTTTGGTTACAGGTATGTCTTTTCCGCCATCCATGAACTCACTCTGGTTATGAAATATATATTGGCTCATTCATGTATTGGTCTATGATTTTCTTGAGACTGGCAACTATTTAAACTTGTGATATTTCTCTGGAATTGTTGGTTGTGTGTATTCATTGTAAATGATAAAAAATGGACAGTGAAGTCACCTTTATTGATGATTATGTGTGGTGGAAGCCATGAAGGTTCCCTGTTGTCTTATGGGTTTTGGTTGAAGGGTTTCATTCGGTCCAGACTTGCTGGTCGTCTCCACTCAATCCTTTTAAACTTACCAGTCCTATTTGGTGTTATGAGGTTGTTGTGTTTGATTTTGAACCACCTTGGGTCACTGCATATCATCTTCACCTGGTAGTAGGATCGTTATGTTGTTGGTGTCTGCGCAGTGGGTTATGATGGTTATTATGTCAAGAGGTTATCTTTAGGGTTTGGTTTCTATTTCATGGCTTTGCTTTTATATCAACATTATTGTTTCTTTTGGGGAAAACCGTGAGGGTTATGCCCTGCGTGTTCTCGATGTTATTTATTGGCCAGTGAGGAAACTCTGATCCTCTGTTCATAATCTCTTTTGCCTGGTGTGAATTGTCACCCATCTTGCAAACATTGGTTATGTGGCCTATGGTTCCACCATGTTGTCTCAAGGGTTCTCCTCTGTAGTTGGTATGGTCGACTCTAGTCTCCTTGTGTTGGTTCCATTGAGTGAATCCTTGATTAATCAGAGCCCACCCTTGATTATTTTAAGCCTGGTTTTGATAAATGAACCAATTATTTTTGGTCAGGCACATGGTTGAATGTTATGAGTTTGTGGAGTATCGTTGACAATGGTTGATTATTTGTTGCTTATGATAATAGTGTTGACAATGGTTTTTATGATTGGTGTATATTCGATGTATTCTTTAATTGTGACAATTTATTAGATAGTTCAACATGGTTTGAATTGGTTGATTTGAGAAATGGAGTTGGATACACAGTCGATGTCTCTTGTGTTGTAACAATTGGATTTTTAACCCAACATTATTTTATGGTTGATTAAGTCACAACGATGTTTCTTGCGTTATGCATTGGTCTATGTGGGTTTCCTACATCATGGTTAATTTGATATGATGGTTGCTGTTACTGTGTGTTTCAATTTCCAATCAGGATCATTGCAATTTAAAATTGAGATAGTTGTGACTTGGCTGTCTGCTGTGTATGTTTATGGATATCGTGCATCGTATCAAATATGGGCATGGGTTTTATAACAATATGGTTTCATTACAATTTAAATGTTAAATTGATTAGAGGAATGGAATCGAGCATGATTTTAAAAGAACTTGTGTCTGTGTTTGATTTGAAGGATTAATTTATGATAATGGTTGATGGTTTGGATGCTGAACAGAGTCGATACAAATGACTGTGTGTTCATTGGAATTGTGTTAAATGTTAAGAAGAATAAGTGAGAGGAAACATAATCCTTGTACAAGTTGTTTTGGAAGGCATATTATTTTGAGTATGATGACACTGTGATTAATTGAAAGTGTAAAGTAGTTAAATGTGAACAATGAGCAAGTTTAACACAAAGTAATGGTTAAATTACACACAATGATTGTTTAATTGGTCACAACAATTGTTTGGTTAGTGTCGAAATGTTTGCATTAATTACATAATTGTTTTATGGATTACTTAATTGGTTTTATGAACATTATCCGCCCTTTTCCCTTACCATTATTTTACTTTTTGCTAATTACAACCCCCTCGCCTTCCCATATTCATTACTCACTCCCTGTTCCTAAAATTTAATTACAGTTAAGAGGAACTTTGTATTATAACATCTTGAAATCACAATTTCTTGGATGGATTACAACGATATGTTCTTTGGGTTACATTGCAGTTGATTGTTTGTTGTCTGAGTAGTAACCATGGTCTTCCCCCTTCATTTTAACATTTTTCGCTCAATACAACCTCTCACATATCCCAAAAACTTTGTTCACCCCCTTCTCATTGACAACGATTAAACAATTTGTATGGATTGGATTGCATGAGTCTGATATGTTGCTGAGCCAAAATTTATTTCATATTTTAAAAGGAGTTGTCATGTATGGTTGTTAAAGAGACTATTTTCTAATCAATTATGCATACAGGGATGAGATTTTTCAATCGAGGTAGCCATGGTAGAGGTAACCGAGGAAGAGGCAATTGGAACAGGGCCCATAGAAGGCCAAGATTCTCCATACACTTTGATGCTGACTCGCAAGAGTTAGGCCAGCTACTTCAGGCTGGGTTTTTTAATTGGATTGGGCAAGGAATGGTCCAACCTATGCCTGAAAGGCCTCTGTTCCAAGATCCATAGGCCCCTGGTGTCCCCATGCATCCTCATGTCTCACTACAGCCCGAAGTTCCCGAAAATGATGGATGACAAGAAATTGTCCACCTCGTAGTCTCCCAACCTTGTGGTTAGCCTAACTTGTCTTCACCTTCTCCCCCTCCTATCAATCAAATTTTCCAAGATGCCCCTGTCCACTCACCATTTCAGTCTTCTCATGCGAGTAAAATGTTGAAAACCGAGGTCCATCATGCCCCTAACAAAAGAAAAGCTACTATTTCCCCTTCCTCACCCTCCAATGGCTCTCATAAATTTGTGTCCTCCCAGATGGTTTTGAGGGACGGTTTCTCTCATGTGATCAACGAGATTAGGCGTAAAGGCTCAACACAACCTAAGGAAAATTCAGAGAGATCAAAAGGTGACAAAAACAACAAAGGAAGGATTGCCTCTCAGAGTGGGAAATATGGATTTTAAGTTTTATTTTATTTATTGTTGATGACAGCTGACTTCAGAAATTTTGGACAACATGTTTTATTTTGGATATATGAGTAATATATTTTGAAAATAATTTCAAATATCATTGAGATAATCTTTCAAATATGAATGTGATTATGGGAGTCACAAGGAGGGATGTTTTTTTAATTAACTAGTTGTGTTATTATTGTTAAAAGCTAAAGGGAGTCACAAGGGGTCCCACCTACTAGTTATTTTTTATTTAAAAACCCTTATTATGATTTATTACTTTCCCCCCTAACTAAAAATTTGGTTGAGTTTTTAGTTAACTTAACTAATGAAGTAGTTCAACTACTTCAACCAATTCTAATTTTCTTAAAGGTAAAAAGAAAGGGAGGAACAAAAGGAGAATAGAAGGAGAAGCATGCTAAGGTCTTCTCTTTGAGTTTTGTTGAGATAATTCAGTTTTCATTCATTCCTTAATTTATTCAAGGCCTAATTCATTTTTATGATAGCAGGGTCTTATTGTAGACAACAAGATTCAGGGCTGAATCACATCATTCAGACACTTGTTTTTCAGAGGTGTTGATCTATCTTTGATAGTCTGTGTAGAATTGTCTATTTGTGAATTAGTTTTCATGACTCACAAATACTATTGTGCAGAGTCGAGTGGGCACCAATCTGTGGCAAGATGATCGAAATTTTAAATTTTAGTTTCTGATTTTCTGTCAGAAGTCCTTTTGTATGTTTCATCGGGGACGTCTAAGTTTGACTTTCGTCCAAAACTTCTTCATAGAATTTTGTAAAGAGAACGATTCTTTGATGAATTGGAATGAAATAAAGGATTTCTTTATGTCTCATTTTTCTTGATTATCGACTTGGTGTCTTTACTTCTGTCTCTATATTTATTTCAACATCTGTTATGTTCATAAAAATACATAAATAATGAAATTTTCAGCAAGATTTTATTTATAAAAAACCAGCCTAAGCACTTGTAATCGATACTTGTGAGTTAGGATATTAATTTTGATGGCTATAAACATAGGGTGATATTCCCGTCTATTTTTCTTTATCTAAGCAGAATTTGAAAATGCTTGTGTAAGATCATTTCATATATTTTTCTCAACAAGAGGGAGAGTAGCAAGAAATCTTTAAGGAGGAGAACCCTTAAGGTTTCACCAAAATCCATGAACGAGATCCGTTTTGGAGGGAGGTGAATAATTACAGACTGTCAGATCTGGGAGAACTACGTGGAGGTTAGCCATAGGGTGTTTCGGCACTTCGTAGTTTAGGATGTTTGGAGGTGTTGTAAGGGCAGAGTCGCAAACTCATGGAGTCATGAAGTAATCGTAACCATTGGCTGTGTAGAGGACACTTGGCAGTGGATTGGGAAATTTGGAAATTCAGAGAAGAGCGCTTCGGGAAGAGTTGAAAGTAGAGTTCGTGATATTTTTGAAGCCTAAATTCATGAAGGGTTGGCCCACGATCATATTCCCTGGTCACCTAAGAGGAAGGTGTAGCAGGGAGTTAGTACTCAAGAAATTGAGTGTTTCCAGGAGTGCGTAAGAGCAAAGGCACAAGTAGTTCGACGTTGTGGGTAACACAAAAGGGACCTGTGTGTTGAACATTCAGGGTCTGTTGAAGGCCCAGAGAGTTAATTTGACTCATGATTTTGAAGATCCAATATCAAGAGGTTGCGTAGTCCCAAGGAGGGAAGGGGGTTTGCGCCAAGATGTAAATGGTGTGATGCATTTGAGAACACATTCATTATGTTAGCAATGTTGCACGCGAAGTGACATAGAAATTGAATTTTTCAATTTGCAATCCATGGAACACCACTCTTGCTAGAACCACCTCAGTATATTTTTCTTCTACAAGAACATTTTGCAAAGGCATGTAGGTATGGTTCAGAGTTAGGAGAAAAAATTGGAGAAAAATTTAGGAGCAATATGGAAAGATATGACAATTTTGTGCAATTTTGTTGCAGCCTAGGCACAGTTGTATCATACCTAGCCCTTCTACACCTACATGCAGTTTTCTTCTAGAAGAACATCCTACAAATGCAACAAGCTTGACATCATATTTTTCATTCGAAAGACAAGGGTTCGATTCCCGTATGGGATAGGCATGTATGGGATAAGCGCTAGATTTCAACTTCGTCACATACGACAAAGGACCAAAATTTTCAATGTTAGAAAAAATGAAAGCCAGAGTTGTGCACACGACACTGGCATGGACATGGTGCAGAGCCCCGAGAAAAAAATGGAAGAAAATTGAAGAGAAGGAGAAAAATATATGCCAACCTCTATGCAAACTCTACAGGACAAGAATGATGGAATAAGTACTTAAACATTCTTACTTGAAAAATGAAAACATAGAATAGTAAACAACGAACATGAATGAAAGTATATTATTGAAACTTACTCATTAATGATGAATGGAAGAACCACAAGTCCACTTGCGGGTGTAGAACTTGAACACCGCAAAGTGCAAAAAAAATAGCTCCAACTGCCGACGCAGGAACCCAACCTTGCAAAGCCGAAGAAAAAAAAATAAAACAACAAGCGAAAAACCAATGAGCAAGCACGAACATGCCCAACTGCAGCTGCAGGACCTCAAACTCACAAACTTGAGCCAAACAACAAAAATCAACAACTGACAAACCAACGAACTAGCGAACAAGAAACAACCACTGAACTTGTAAACAACATATGTATCTTCAATGATTACCAAATTGCATCCCAAGCACAAAATAAATCCGAAACATATGACGACCATGCGAGAAAAAATAATTAAACATGCAAACTACAAATAGTAAACAACAAAGAACAATTACAAATGAAATTATGGCATCAAAACTTACTCGGAAACGATCAACGAGAGAAGCATAGGTCAAATTGTGGGTGTAGGAATTGAACCCCACAAAGTAAAAAAAATATCTCCAACTGCGGATGCAGGACCCCATCCCTGCAAAGTTGAAGAAAACAAAAGCAAGCAACAAGCACCAACAAGTCCAACCACAGGTGGAGGTCCTCAACCTTGCAAAGTTGAACCAAACAACAACAAGCAACAACTGGCGAACCAATGAACCAACAAACAAGAAGCAACCACCGAACCAATCAACACTATATGTATCTTCAATGATGACTAAATTGCATTCCAAGCATAGAATAAGTATGAAACATACGATGGCTATGCAACTGGTGGTGGAAAACAATATTGTCCAAATTCACTGCAACATTGTATGGAAAAATTCAAGGAAACATGTACTTTGAGAAGCCTATTTAGGTAAACATTTAAGGCTGCCAGGGTTGTTTAAGGGCCTCACATTATGCAAACATTTAAGTTGTCAGGCCTATTTAAGGGTCTCGCACTATGTAAACATTTAAGCTGTCAAGCCTATTCAAGTACCTCAAAAAGAGTGTCAATTCTCTAAACATTTGGTATGTAAACATTTCAATACAGATAGAAATAATAAAAACATTAAAAAACAACGTCGATGCTCAGAAATTTCAGTGTGTAAACATTTCAGTAAAAATTTAATAAAAATTAAAAAAGAGCGTCCAGGCTCAAAACTTTGGATATCTAAACATTTACAACATTGGGAACAATGAAGCTAGAAATAATCCCTCCAATCTATTCTCCAATGAGACGATGCCATATAAGGTTTTTTTTATTATATAAAAAATAATGTTTTTACTTCTATAGTTCGAACAATATAGATGATGCAAAAATTTATAGTCAAAGGACATATTAATATGAAGTCAACGAATTATCGGTCGCTATAGTCCCTCTATGCCTTCGGCATGGACTAATAAGGGGGTTGAGTAAGAGATAATATAGTCAAATAACGAATATGATTTTATAAATAGAAAAAACTAATTAACCAAAGAATAATGATTTTCTAAATAAAAACTAATTATTTTATAAATTAACAATGATAAATGTGGTTAAAGATTATATTATCTTTCCCCTTGTCAGGTGTTAGAGTCGTGATTAAAAAAGGGGATCACTCCCCAAGGAAAGCACCTATTTGTCCTCCGTGTGCTCCTCCATTGAACAACTGATACTCTCCCTCATTATATTCTCTCATTCCTACTCACACCCTCGTAGTCTCTTGATCGATGGCGTTCTTCCTCCGTATGCTAGTTACCCTTCACCTCCTCCCTTGGATTTTTGGGCTATGGTAAAATTCATTACTAGTTATGTAAAATTATGACCAATTCGTGGGAACCTTCGAGATGTGTCCTAGCTATTTGCATTCCTTTGGGTTATATCGACGTTCCTTGGGGTTATATCTCCCCCTCCCTAGTTGAACCTTTGGTTCCTTGCTCCACCTACTCTTGATTCACCGTGACATGCTTTGCTTCTGTTTTTCTCAAAGCTCGTTGCTTCTCCTTGCTATTACCTCCTTTACAACTCTCCTTTCATGACCATCCTTATGGCACATGATGGTTCTCATCACCTCTTGCGAATTAGTCATCGCAGGGTGACGGTCCCCAGGGAACACTTAGAAGCAGAATACTTGATTGTCGACTATCATGTGTATACTCCAAAAATCTAGGTTGAGATCGATCTTGTAGAGGTTGATGTGATGGTCCTCAAGTGATTCATATTAGATGATGAAGAAAATGAAAATATCATCCCCTGTATTCCAGGCCCAGGCTCCTCAAAGGCCAGGGAATCCAAGTATTATCGAACGATCGACCTCTATTGACATATGAAAATTCTCATGGGTAAGGTGTTGGTGGAAATGCATGATGCCCACAAGGAAACTATTCTTTATGTAGACAACGTGCAACTCCAAATCAAGCTCATGGACCACATGGTCAACCCACTTGCTGAGAAGATTTCCAGTTTGGACTTCTCCTAGTTGGATTGCCCTCATCCTGATGTCCTTATTGCAGATGACCATCCTCTATTGATTTAAATTTACTCATGATATGTATTCTTGTTTTTCTGTTTTTGAGTCTCAGAGGTGGGAGTTGTAGCACCACCTCCTAGTGATCAATATGTCAGGCAGGTATTATTAGACTCTTCTCTATTAGTCCTAGTTTTTGGTATCTCAGGGTTTGTAGTTTCAAGTTACACCAAACTCTCAAAATAGTTAGAGTAGACAAAGTGCGTTTTTGTTGTTGGTCTAGTCTAGTGGTAAACCAGTAACAAAGACATTAGCACACACA